>JAGTJM010000043.1:0-267757 GCA_020747015.1 Pyrenochaeta sp. MPI-SDFR-AT-0127
CGTGTTTTTGGTCTAGTGGTAAATTTACAACTAAACTTTGGGGACAAATCTCACGAGCCCGCGAACAGATGCGTGTCACCCGATTGTATATGGGGCCCATTGAGAGTTGGAGAGTCCCTACACAGCCCGCACCACAGTATGTCGCTACTGCCAGTCAAAACAGCAAGGCTACGAATAAGCTTCAGCAACCAGATCACTGGATTTGTTTTACCCCTCAGCTTCTCTCGACTGGTACGCGTAGCCGGTGACCGACGCAAACAACTCTGTTTACGTCGGTATGCCAACTGAAAGCGACTCCAAGACGTCGAGTGATTTCCAGAAATCCCGCCAGGGGTGGCTGGCAAAGTGTGAACTCTAATGCACAAGCTGTCATTCTGCTTTGGCTCAAACACAAAATATCGCGCCACAATCATTCATTGACGTTCTGTTCGCAGTTCTATAATATGTGTTACAGAAACTTGACCCTTAGTCACGTGGAAAGTGAATCCCTCTGCTAGCTAAGAGATCGATTATTTGTTGACAGCGTGCGAGTCGGGTACTGCAGTGACTTTGCTCTCTTTTGAACACGCGGAAGGCTGTGGGAAGGGTAAAGAAAGCAGAGCCAAGTCCATGCAGCTTCATCTCTGGCTGAATTAGATATGATGTGCTGTCGCAAATCATATCTGCTAACGTTAGGAGGGACTTATCATTGAAAAGTTCGGGGCAAGTATTCATGTATGTTTGCGGATCGTGACCCGTTGTCGTAATTATGATTCTGTGCAAAGTGCTGAGATGCATTCTTACGACGATCTCAAAGGCCCAATAATGCGTCAGGCTGTTCGCTATCATGATATTAGGGAACCAAAGAGCATTCGCACTTGATGGTAACGAGGTTTCGGGATCAGGCCTCGACCATACCAAAGGATATGAAGCTTGGGAGTATGACTTCCGTTCCCATTCCCGAAGACTCCCGAGGATGGCGCGAAAGTCGCTCCAGAGCCGTTCGACCGCATCAAAGTTAGATGCGTCCGAAAAGTCGCCTATGTCGTAGTATCTCTCTAATAACGCTGGAAGCTCGCAGGCTATATTCAAGAGTAGCTGCATTATGGAGGTGGGTTGTCCGTCGAACGGTCGGATGGTCCATTCCTCTCGCGCAAGAAATGTCCCTCGTCGGTTGAGTATCGAGCTAATTAGCTAGATAAAGCCCAAAAGTGATCAGTAATGCAATTCTTGCAGGAACGAAGTGGTCGTGACCTACTAGTAGAGGTCTGAAACCAATGAAAATAGTATGCATTATGCCAACGCTGAAGGGCATCGGCCCCAGACCTTCTATCAAGTCTCCTACACCTTTCACATGTGTCATCCAACCAGATTTCAACGTTGGAGTCACAATCTCCAGATCGCCACGTTAGTCTCAGTGCGACAAGAAGATGCCTTGGGTTTAGAACATACATCGGTCACCGCTAAACACATGATCGCAGCACAGTGCTCGACTTGGAATGCACCGTGAGCTTCTTCTAGCGCTCTGCCCACATGTCCGAGCGACTCGCAGTACATCTCAAGTATGTGGGGCTGGAACACGTCTCCTTTGAGGTCATGGTGCCGTAGCGCGGTAGCTAAGGTCCTGATTGCCGATACTAGAGGCTGATCGTTTCTTCTGGTCCTGGAAACAAGTGGAAGCACATTAACCCAAGCTCCGCAGATCTGATTGTGATACGGACTGGTTTCTGCAGGGATGTTGGTAACAGTGGGTGCATAATGTTGCACGATGAATTGAACATCGTCTTCGAGGTTGCGACAGCACCTCGTTGTCCAAGGAGCACCCACTTCATTTGACGGAGCTAGGCTCGCGGTCCTAACGGATGGAGCGCTCCGACTGGGCTGGTCATGGCTAAGTTCATGCGCATCAAGAAACGGCGCCGGGTCGGTAGAGGGTGATTCCACCTGAGTCTTGACTTTGGGAGACGCGTCAGACACAAAAACGAATTCCTGTTTGTAACCACTGCAACAGATCCGCCTGAGAGTGCATTGGGAACATTCTGGCTGCGCACCGTCGCACTTCGAGATGCGGTTAGCAAGTCAACTCGCACACATGCTTAGTACGAGTAACAAGTACTCACTGCGAGCTTTCTAGACCTGCAATCCTGGCACACATTCTTTCGTTTTGCCCTCATGTTCGACCTATTGGGAGCCTACGATCATGATGTGGAGTGGTCTTCCGGTTTGATACAAACGCTAACGAGACATGAATTCGGGCCAGAGTTGGAAGTTGGAAGTTGCAGGTGGATGCATTGTATCTCAGTTGACAGTAACCATTTGAGGGGTGTTGTTTCGCCAAGGTCCTGGGGTTGAACCCAGTTTGCTAGACCACTTAAAGTTCAAACCCCGCATCCCTCCGTGTCCGAGCATTACTCATCAAAAGTGTCTTGGCGAATTCGACTGCCTGAAAGAGATTAGTTCAGCGACAGTCGGTGATAAACTTGAGAACTAAGTTGCTTTAGGGAATCGGCTGGGCTTTCACCCAACAACAACCATTTCTCTGACTCGTTGGCTGATTCTATTACAAAGCCGGACTGTAATTATTCGAAGAATCGGTGATTGAGAACAAAAGCTGCCGCTAGAAGGAATATCACTACTCGAGTATTCCGCCACCTGGTTTCAGAAAAAGAGCCCACTCACAAAATGGCTTGGCTTCCCCAACACCACCAATAGCCTCACCAAAACGATGAAGGATGGCCATTTTAATCAGTTTTTCGAGCAGTTTAAGGATGTGCTTAAATTTGAAGCTGTAATTTTGAACTAGATAGTTATTTAGAGCAGCTTTTTGAGCTTTTTTCCTCACCACCCAGTCATCTGGCCATCTAATTCAATGCAATCTCTCAGCCTTTGAGGCATACTATCAACCTGAGCATTTATAAACTTTTGAGTAACTTTCTCCCATCCCTCAATAGCTAGCTCACGAGTTTCAAATTCATCCCAATGCGGGAATCTTGACATAAACTGCTTAGGAGGTCGCCAGCAATTCTCAATAGGGGCTAGATCTGGCGAGCTAGGACAGTTAAAGTAGTGCTCAAGCTTATTCTTCTGCTTCCAAGTCTTAATAATATTCCATTTCTTTGACTGCCCTCCGCCATGGCCGCTATTATTATCCTCCTCTAGAACAAAGTCGTCTCCTCTCTCTAGCTAGGGCTTGACAATTGGCTCAAGGATCTGGTCTCTGTATACGTGGTGAGACATCTTGCCATTCTTATTCTGAGTATCAAAGAAATGAAGCTTACTTTTAAAGTTATACCCTATAGCAGCCCAGCTATGCTGCCTCTCATTCTTCTTCTCATCAGTTCTATTAAGAGTATGCTAGATGCAGTCTGAACATAGCCTCTCTCCAGGCTTCCTGATTATATAAACCTTACCCTCAGCACTTACAGACCAGTGTACCTCGTCTGAGAATCTGACTCTCCTCCAGTCCTGAGGCTGAGGGTAGCGACTAAGCATAACCTCGCTCCATTCTTTTCTCTTTAGCGCGAGTCTGCTAGAGATCCAGCCTTTACAGTAAGCAATACACTTATGATAGTCCATTGAACCTATGTGATCTTTAAGGCAATAGCCATTGCAGTTCAGATTAAGCTCTTCACAAATTTGCAGCCATGTCATAACTCTTGCTGGCCATCCAAGGTCTTGAAGAAACCTGTCCACTTTCTCGAGCTCCTTAGGCGAGAGAGCTAGTGGCCTGCCTCTTTTCTCAGGTATAGTAGCATTATTATAATGACGGCGATCAAATTCTGGGTTATCCTCTCTTAAGATTGCCCATCCTTGCTCTTTACTGACGCCGTAGTGCTTAAATAGATTAGAATAGAAGTATGAGAGCCCATTATAGTCTGCCCACTCAGCAGCACCCTTCAGCCTCGCTTTTTGGGGGTCTTAAAGTCAGGAATATCATTTCTTGACATGTCGAAAAAGATCCGTGCAAAAATCTGCGTGTTTTGGTGCTGGTGGTGGTTGAGATAATCGAGGTTGAAATCAGAGAGTTTGGTGAGCGCCTTCGATTTTGGTGGGTGCTCGCTTACTGAGTGGGCTCTTTTTCTGAAACCAGGTGTCCGCTCTGGAATGCCCTGGATTCCCAAACTAAACCGGATTGGGAAATCGCTTGCCCGCTCGGGCCACCCCCTTGACGCCACAGTTCTCCATGCATCACTCCACGCTTGATCGTTGATAACTTCATCCCTCATGGATTGATTGCGTCGGACGATTTGGCGTACGATTGGCCGTACAATTAGCCAACGATTTGGCGTCCGAGGCTTAAACTAGGAATAGCCCCAGAGTCGATACTGGATGGGGTATGGGGCCAAAACGACGGGCCCAAACCCCCTCCGTGCTCCGAGGTGAGGCCGAATAGTGAAATGGTACAGGCCGAATATGCATCAGCTTTCAGAAATTCACCCTTTACTGTCTTAGTGACAAAACCCTCCGTATCGTCCACACTCACTCATCCCCGAGAACCTACCTTAGCCTCTAACCGACTACGTACTATATCTGGGGACTTCGTCCTGTTCGTACACTTTAGTCAACCTGAGCCTTCACAGGATTCGCCCAGAGCATGGGTTCGTCCGGAGCATGGATTCGTCCGTAACACTACTGTTACTAAGTTTCATTAGCGTTAAGACTACAAAGTGCTCCTGCAAAAGTCGGCACTCAGTTACTCAGAGAAATCAGTTCGCAAGGCTGGCATTGGAAAAGTGAATGTGACAGAACGCCTTTGCTAGATTTGTCTAGTACCGGTAGAGTATCTAATCATCAAGGGATCCAAATTCCTTTTAAATACTACTGAATAGTACGTCTTGCTGGCTACACTCTGCCTGATCAGAGGAGAAGGTCCGACTTAACGTAAGGAAAGCAAAGGCTAATCTAGCAGATCTTACTAGAGAGAGCTAGAGGATAAAAACGCTATCTAGAGTTGTTATCAAATACCTGGTCACTACCCCATATAAAAGCTGTACCTGCCTTAAAGTTAAGTCCCTGTCTTTCTTCCAGACTAATTGAGATATTGTTGCGCATGACAGCTCCCTAAATCGTAGAGGCTATCAAGTTTGCCTGCATCTGCACTTGTCAGATAAAATGCTAAAAAGCGCTTTGCAGAAATTGATGATTGCGATGAAATAGAATGTGCGTTAATCATGATTGTGTTCATTGTTAAGTTCTGTCTCTCGCTTTCTTCTACCGCTCCTCTGCTTCCGGAGGTTCCGTAGATTAGCAATAGTTATCGGTCCTACTATTTATCGCTCTTTCCTATGCAGTACTTCTGAGCTTCTCCTTATATCTGACAGCACTGTTACTCTTACAGGACTTTCTTTTGCCTCTGTGGGGAAGGAGCCTAGATCTCAGTGCCTTACAATGAATAACGAAAGCCAAGCAGTAGGAGAGTTTTATAATGTCAATGGAAGTAAGTTGTCATTGAAGGGAAATTCTTTTTGAGCAGCGCTGGCGCATGGTAGCCCGAACGAATGGCTCGTTCCCGGACAGCCCATGCCAAACGGGTGGGTTCCACTTTACCCACAACAACGCCAGCCTCTTCTACACTGTCGAAGGTTCCGGCGATCCAGTTCTTCTTCTTCATGGCTGGACCAGCGACCAAAGTGACTGGATCTTCCAAGTGCCGTTCCTCCTGAGTCATGGCTTCCAAGTCATCGCCCTCGACCAGCGCGGCCACGGACGCAGCTCAGCCCCATCATCAGCTATATCAGACAACGTGGGCGCTTCTCGATACGACCCAGAAACACTTACAGATGATGCGGCTGCGCTCCTGAAACACCTTGAGATTGGGAGCGGCGATGACAAAGCCAAGGCTGCGATCGTTATGGGCCACAGTCTTGGTGGGGTTGTGGCGGCGGAGCTCGCCTTCCAACACCCGACCATGGTCCGCGCCCTTGTGTTGGTCGATCCAGCGTACGAAGGAGCTCGTATTTTTTGAGCACTAGCCCCTCACAACCTGTTATGCGCAATCCACCAGAACAACAACAGATTGTAAGCAAATACTCTAAAACCTGCAATAAAGACTCTTAAGATACTACTTAATAGGTTTTAATAATCCTTATTTTATAAATATACTATAGTTGTTGTGTTGTGGTTGCTGCAAGTTGACTTAGATTTTAGCCCCAAAACTCAAAAAAAACGAGCTCCTTCGTACTACAGTCACGCGTCAAAAGTTTTGGTTGCTAAGCGAGCTCACATGAAACTCGTTGCACAACCCTTTTTCTTCAACCACCACCCACAATGCCACCACGTCGTCAATTTAGCGCAGAAATCTCAGGAAATGCCCGTAGAGGGCCTAATTTAACGCCCTTGCAGCGACAAGCAATCATCTCTAAAGCTGAGGCTAGTATCTCAGTTGCAGAGCTAGTTGCTGAGTTCAAGCGTTCACCCAACTGCATCCGCACCACCATTAGACTTGGCCAAAAACGCGCAACACGCGATGAGGCACCTCGCGCTGGCCGTCCTCCAATCCTATCACCTCATCAGAAAAGGATCATATATCGTACAGTGCGCGCGCAGCCAAAGATTGAGTACTCAGACCTAGCTCAAGCAGGGGTGGTTGTTAACTCAGATGGCACCTCCTCAAAGCCACCTAGTCGCAGCACACTGTACCGGACACTCAAGAGCCGAGGCCTAACCAATTATCGCTGTAAGAAGCGCCTAAAGCTGTATATAGATCATGCTAAGTAGCGGTGTGCGTTCTGTCAGAGGCACTTACATTTTGCATGGCATCGCCGCATGCTCAAGTTCTCAGACGAGTACTTAATTTAGAAGGGCTCAGGCCACAACCAAGAGTAGTGCTTTCGATTTCCATGGGAAAAATGGAAAGGGGAGATGATTACTCCTACTAGTACGAGTAAGGTACCTGTGTAGATGGTATGGGGCGCCATATGGCTCAATGAACGAGGGTAGCCAAGGAGGAGTAGGCTTATCATAATGGAGTGCGATTTGAATGCTCTACGAGGTGGCTACTCTAGTCAAAGTTACATTGATGCTTTGACAAAAGGTCTCTTACCTTGCCATCAGCACTCGCAGCTCTTTATGCAGGATAATGCGCGCATCTATACATCAAGAAGGGTGAGGAGCTGGCTAGCTGAGCGAAGCATCAACACCATCATCTGGCCACCTTACTCACCAGATCTCAACCTAATTGAGCGCCTTTGGTGGCACCTCAAGAAGCGCATGAATAGATTCTATACACAATACAATAGCTATAGTATAGCTGAAGAGTAGTGGGATGGCTTCTGTAAGGCCTTGAAAAGATGCTGGAGGAGTATACCTGGCAGGCTCATCAAGTCACTGATTCTGAGTATGCCACGCAGAATTCACGCCTGCCAAAAAGCTCATGGCTGGCAAACAAAGTATTGACAACCTACCTATCTACTCTACTCAAAAAATCAAGCTATTTATCGCGTTTGAGGCGATTTTTCTATGCGGTTGTTATACAGGTGCGCTGTTGGTGATGGGCGGGGCAAGCTTGGCAACCAAAACTTTTGACCTAGTACTGTACCAGTCAACGTCACAAGCTGAGCAGCTTGTCGAGATAATAAAAGATTCCTCAGAGGCGGCACCAGAGGTTGCAGCAGCAATCTTTGAGCACAGAGAGGCAGATGTAGCAGAGACACCATTATGGCTGAAGGCCTGGCGTCGGCGGCGCACATGGGGCGTGCCGGCGCGCATTGTCACTGCAGTATTTAAACAGCTTACTGTCTTCTTAGGACGATGGGAAACAGGGATTGAATACATGAGGGAGAGGACAGGCATCCCCAGACTGGTGTCGTGCGCGGACCAGGGGAAAGCCGACGTAGAGAGGAAGATTGGGATTAATGAGGAGGTGGATAGGGTTGAGGTCATAGCTGCAGGGCACTGGCACCATCAGGCGGACTCGAATAGATTCAACGATGTTGTGAAACAATGGTTCAGGGAGAGAGGCTACTTGCCTACCTCAGACTAATCTATTATTGGCTACGTTCGCTCCCTATTTAAGTAAGAAGCTCTGTAAATACAGATGACAATCAACTACAACGACTGCAATGATGTCTGCGTTCCTTCTACAAGGCTGCCTGCAGTGCGCCAATGTCTTATTGTCGCACTGAACGTGTGTGTTAAAACGAACAGTGAAAATGAGTGAAGAAAATGAGGAGAATGCATTGTAACTGTGTATGTATTGTATGTATGTAGATGTCAGATCCTGTGTTGTATGTGCTATAGTGAGGAGAGGTGCTTTTATGTCCCTCGCGACAGCTATCATGTGAAGATTGATTCCTGAGCCAATGAGCTTCCACCAGGTGGATCTGGCCTGCGACAATAACGGTTATAACCAATAACGGTTATAATAACTGGTTAAGGTGCCCATGTATGCACGAGAGGTCGCTATCAGAGAGAAATACGACCCTTTTCGACGATCACCTCACTTGCTAGCCTTCTCTCAAATCACGATAACTGATTCGTTTCTATCTAGAATGGAACTTCTGAAGATGTAGCCCAACTAACAAGAGGAAATCAGGTAGAAATATTGAAAAGGACTTGATAATTCCTGCTATTTCTGTCTAAGCAGCCTACTGATCGTCTTTGAGCCCCACCATTTCCAATGAATCTTTCCAAAGCCGAGCCTCTCTCTTGGGATCATAAGCATGACCTGCAAATCCTACACCCGTGATCTCGTGATTGTCGTTTCCACGGGTTGTTTTTCCGCACTCAGCAAGATATTCTCCGCCCTTATCCTCCCATTCTTTCCCAATCGCAGCCCACACTGTTGTTGCAGCGCCCTGCTCTGGCGACTTCATCATTTTGTACGCCTTCTCGTCGCTCTTAAGGTTTTCGATCATTGCAGGGTCCATATGCTGCATGAGAGCCGTTGCAATCATACCAGGATGAACACTGGTTGCGTGAAGTCCTCGGGGTCCGTATCGCCGCTCGATCTCATTGGTCATATAGATATTCGCAGTCTTGGCCTGTCCATATGCAACCCAATCGTTATATTCAGTCTTTTCAAAATTGTAGCTGCCTGATTCATTGATCGAGGCCACGTGATGGGCTGAAGAAGAGAGGTTTACGACTCGAGATGAGAATTCAGGAGTGGCGCTGGCAAGGAGAGCTGGCTTCAAGAGCTGGAAGAACAGAAAATGGGCGAGGTGGTTGACCCCAAACTGCATTTCGAAGCCGTCTTTCGTCTTCTCCAGCTTAGGCAAAGCCATGATACCGGCATTGTTGATAAGGATGTTGACTTGGTTGTTCGACTTCTCCAGAATGGTTTTCGCGGCGGTACGCACACTTTCCAAGGAAGTATTGTCCATCTCAACGAGTTCAATGCGCCCTGGCTCGAGGATTCCGTCCAGAGCAGTCTTAGCCTTGTCCAGGTTTCGTGCCGTCAACAGCAGCTTTGCACCAGTCAGAGACAGGGCGCGAGCCGTCTCGATACCTATTCCAGACGAAGTGCCTGTGATGACCACAACTTTCCCAACTAACTTGTCCTCAACTCCTTCATCCTTGATAATCTGAAGGGCTGTTGGACGAGCGTCCCCCGGGCCACTAGGGTTCACGTGAGCTTCTGCGTATCGGGACATTGTGACTGAATACAGAACTTGGAGTTTGGGACTGGATAATGGTGTTGATAAAAGCGATTCTGATGGGGTCTTCTGATTTACCCTTTGAGGGCAGCGATGAACTATTTATCTTTCTGTTGAGGCTTTAGACCTTTAGAATTGTCCAGAGCTTTCATCTCTCTTAATAATATTCGGACTAAAAGATGTCCGTGGTAGAACGCCTTTTATGCCGCAACGGACGTAGTGCCTGTGTTAACAGGATTAACTATATTCTACAGTTCAAAGCAATCGAACTTGAAACTAGATCAGGCCGTTTCGACGGATCCACAAATCTACCACTGACCTATTCTCTTTGAGGCAGTTGTATTCGCCAAGCAAAATCTAACTCGATAGGGCTACCTAGATATTGGCTAAAACAGAAGCCCGTCATCCGTTTGTCCACAAATTTGGGTGGCTTTGCAATTAAAGATGGTGATCCATGGGTGGTAAGTTACAAATCGATCCAGCCACGGTACTAGTCTCGGCTTCAGCCTACCCTTGATGTAATCAGGCCAGGTCAGGTCCGAGGGACTTCGACAGTGATTGCTTACCGGTCGCCATTCTTGCCCAGTTCACAAATCAGCCGCTTGATCTGTTTCCATCAGGGTAACTATATTCGCCAAGACGATTGTGTTGAGTCGTTTGATTGGTTTAATGATTTTCGATTCGGTCCTACTACGGCGCGGGCACTAGTTGGCCCGCTTCGCACCCTTCGATGCTCCCTACTAGTCAGTTCCATAGTCCCCAGTTTAGTTCTAGGATAGCCTAGGGCCTTGGCGAAATAACGCTCCTTGAAAAGTCAGCTTTCACTTTAGTTCAATGTGTCGACCTTTGACCTCCGCATGCCATCGCAGGCATTGAGTAGACCATGAGAGCAAAACGGAGGAACGTGTGTCAAACTTGCAGATCTCGGAAGCTCGCTGTGAGTTCCAGTGTCAGATACAAGGTGCGTGCCCGGAAAGAGTATGCTGTTAGATCTACAGTACCAGAGTTGGGATCAATCAATCAATCAACTTTTTTAGCCCTCAATTGGATTGATTGGTCCCAAAACGTCACCCTAATTGGATTGATTGATTGATTAGCCAATTAAGGCCTAATTGAATTGCAAATTGATTGATTGATAGTAAATTTCCCAGTCACGTGAGCTGATACTGTAAATTCCTCAATCGTCGGTAGTCCAATCGTAGAGCTGGTATGCTAAATTGAGGCTCTCCAGAGTACTCTCGGGGATGGAGGAGAGCTCTGGGGGCCGATTGAATCCAGCCTTCAGCCAACATCTCACACTCTGGATTGCAGAGAGCATCTGGGGTGATAGCTTGGCCCGCCGGGGCTCTAGAAGATCGCCAAGCTCGGAGAACTGCCTCTCGCACTCACAGCTTGACGCTGGGATAGATAGGACATCAAGGGCGAGCTGGAGAGCTTCGGGTACTTGTGGCGATATGCGATCCAATAGGAAATCGGATTAATAGAAAATGGATGGTCCAGGGCAGATTTGGCTCCTCATGCTTCCAGCGGGTGAATTCGTCGCCCCGTACGTCTCTATTGCCTAGGGGAGCTGGATTGGGTACTTATCAATCTGCTCCTGCAGATTAGTGGCAATCCGTGCGTTCTTCCGGGGTGGAGATGGCCCGCCCTGGCCACCCTTGTATTCGGCCCATAAATCCTGGAATTGAGCATCTGCTTTCTCTAGCCATCTAGGCTGCCCTCTCCAAGAGTTATTATAGTAGAAATTGTAGTATGGGTGGAGTATAGTTGCTGCGTAGTACGCAGGTGAATCTTCAAGCTTCCTGTAGTACTTCTCCAGCTTCTTCCATCCTGCTCGAACGTTGATTGCCAGATGATCTTCAGGAGCATCTAATTCGTTGAAATTAACAAAAGAGAACTGCTCTGAGAGGCGCTCGTAGGCCTGCAGGATAGCCTCAAAAGTTGGGATAATCTCATGGATTGCACCAAACCGGCCAGAAGCTCCCCTGCCTTCAAGTCTCGCAGTAGCCTCCTTGAGAGGCATTAACACCTGAATATACTGGGTAATCACTGCCCAATCCTGAGAAGTAAGGCCGTTAGATTTCATCTAGGAAGGCACCTCCTCAGGCCTTAATCCCTGCGCCCGCCGGAAGGCCTCCTCAGTGCGAGTTTTCTTAATATGATACTGTATATAGGCATTAAGAGCTTGCGGCATCTTAGTAGCTCTCTCAAAGGCGGCGCAGAAGGAGTTCCATCTAGTAATAACTGGCTTGACGATTTCCTTAGGTTTGAGGCCTTCTGGCTAGCCAGAAGGCCCTCCTCGCCCTGCTGAAAACTCTGGATGAGATCGTATTGTTAAGGCGTCTTAATGTAATTAAGAACGTTAATAAGTACGCCTAGAGGCCCTTCCTGCCGCCACTCTTACAGAAACTGCCTCTCCTGCTCAAACTGCGACTCCTTGTTGCTAAAGGACTCCTTGTTAACTCCAAAAATAATTGTTTGCCCAGCTAGATTAATTGTATGGGGGCCGCAGCGAAGGCGTCGATGTAATGGATTGAAGCCGTAGGTCTCCGCAATTAATTCTACTGCCGTGTTGTTTGAGCCAGCGTTGTCGAGTACAAAGTAACCCATATTAGATAGAGAGATGCTGAACTTCTCAAAAATCTGTAGTATTACCTGAGCAATCCTCTCCCCACTGTGGGAGTTAGATAGCTGAGGCAGGGCGAGTGGGAGGTCCTTGAGCTGGCCATTTATATCAACGTAGTGAGCTACTACGCCACAGAAGGCCTTCTTGCCGCTCTTTACAGTCCATCCGTCGAAGGAAATGTGGATTTTAGTAAGAGATTTGGAGAGCTCTTCGCGTACTTTAGGGAGCAGGTAATTAAACAGGCGTAAGGTGTACTGCGTAACACTCTTGTGGCTCTTCTATAGGGCATCAAGAGCCTCTGGATTGGCTGCTCCTATCAACGCCTGGAATGCAGGAGTCTCAAACTCGCGCAGAGGGTGATTGTTCTCTACTAGCCAGCCTACAGCAGCTAGCCTGAAGGCCTGTACGTTGAAGTTGCCTATCGCATTGCCTACATCTTGTGGTATCTTGATCCCATTGACGGTGAGGCCCTTGAGCGTTCTCTGGCCACGAGGGAGGTGCGGTCTCTGCTGCCCAGATGGAGTATAATTGTGCCCTCGCCGATTTGACTGCAGGTGAGCAGCAGCAGTTGAAGTAGAGAGCGTAACCTCGTATTTGCCTTGCCCGCCAGCGTCAATTACCTTTTGTTGATGGCAGTGCCTGCATATAAAAAATATACGTTCAGGATTACTGCGCAAGCACACCCGATACCCATGCTTATAGATCCAGCTCTTCTTGTGCTTCTGAGTCCGTAGGGGCTTCATATAACTCTGAAGACGCTTCCAATCTATCCCATCAAAGTTATCAGCAAGCTGCTCGTCGAACTCGGCGTCGGATTCTGGGTGGGGTGGCTCGTTTGAGGGTGGCGCGGCATCGACAGATTCTGAAAGCGCGTCAACTACGCGTTGACTAGCAACAAGGCGCAACTCCTCCTCGAAGGTCTGCGACTCTGAGATTGTATTTATAGTTTTGCGTCGTTGTTGGGATAATTTAGTAATATATTTAGACACTTTAGGCATTTTTATAGGTCGTGATTTAGCTTGTAGGCGTTTTGTTGTTGTTGCTGCATGAGGAAGATTGGGGTGTTTTGGCGACTTGCCTATGCCCGATTGGGCAGGTGGCCTGGCTAAAACACTAAAAAATCGCCTGTATAGGCAATGTAGGCCTATTTTACAGCCTCACCTACTGTATTATACAGGATCAATTGGCAATCAATCAATCAATCAATTTCCGAGTCCTGAATTGAATTGATTGGAAAAAATCTAGGTTGCCAATTGGATTGATTGATAGTCATCAATCAATCAATTTCCAATCAATTGATCAATTCAGATTGATTGTTCCCAAGTCTGGCAATAGCCCAGTCGCGTGGGATAGCATCTTCCTGGTACCAGGCAGATAGGTGATACTGGCCAGCAAAGATTAGGAAGGGTGGGACTGCCCAGCCAGTAGCATTGATTCCTTGAATGACTGTCACCCACTTACGACTGCCTGGATGGACAGCCTTTGGCCGCCCTCTCCTCTCTGACCCAGTCACGACGAGCTGAGTCGTTATCTTACCTATCATAAAGCCAGCTTCATTAAAGTTATATGTATCCTCATCTGCGATGCTATACTTGGCTTTTGTGTCCTCTACTCGCTTAAACCAGCGCTCAATTACTCTTGAATCCTCGCATAGAGCTCTCTGTCTATCATACGCTCGATTGAATCGTGTTGTAAGGCTATCTGTACGCTTGACAAAGTTGGATGGCCACTTCTGCCCAACTTAACCTCCACCACGCGCTGCTAGCAGCTTATCAGCCATAGCACGTACAGCTGCTAGCGTTGGCGCAAATCCACGTTGATCTAAGTCTAGTATATGTCTAATAATCACCTCCTCTTCTAACTTAGTAAGTTTCTTTGAGTTGGGCTGGCAATCGCGTCGAGTGGGTACGCTAGCGCGTCGGCGCTGGATCGTGGTTCGAGAGACTTCGTATATCTGTGCAGCAGCTCTTTTAGTCTGAATTTGGTCTGAATTAAGAGCTAAGATTGTAAGGTTTATATTAGCCTCATCAGAAGCTAGTTGAGGTTAAATTGGTGGAGCCATAACTGATAGAAGTTGATGTGTTGCGCAAAGTTGGTGAGGTGGCCCGCTCGCTTGCCTGGCCCGCTCGCTTATCGTTTACGTTATGCTTATTCGAATGCTTGTTCTTATGCTTGCTCTAGCCAATGTACGTATTCCGCTCTCCAGGATGATGTGTCGGCGCGCACGCCAGCACTCCATGCAGCCGATCACTGATGCGCACGGACTGGGGACTTGAAAGTGATGACTGCAGTAGCGTTTAGATTGGTGGCGCATCCGAAGCGACGACCCGGCGCAACGGGTACCGCTTACAGGTACCGCTGACCCAAAGCGCTTACCGCCGATGCAGAATTGCCAAGCAGCTGATGATACTGAGGAAATAAAGCGTCTCGAAGTAATGAGCAGCGTAGGATGAATGCTGGTTATGGCTAGATATAAGCTACTTCGGCACAATATCTTATATGATGCTAATGATGATGCTAAAAACCTCACCTCTATAACATTCACGGCAAAACGCAGCACGGGCCACGTTATAAGCGAGCTTTAAAGAACATCAAACCTCAGCCTTAAACTTGGTTCATTAAGAGGTCATCTTTATTGTACTGCGTTGGGGTTGAAAAGTTCATAGATGACTAAAATCGCTCTGCTTTATGTTTACTCAAGCAAATTAAGGGGTGCAGTGAGCGAAAGAGATTAATGGTGAATTCACGCTATGTAAGGAGAAAAACCTGAGGCTTAGTGTCGCGACTCCTTCGCCTTAAGTAATCGCACCGTGATAGACTTGAACGCATGACTGATTAGTAAAAAAGCGATAGCTATCAGCACCAATAGCCTCGACATGACTCTGAACACGAACTGATGCAGCGCACTGGATAGTCCAACACCTTCGCTGATACCAATCGAAAACTCTTGATGGAGCTCGCGCATACGGTAGAGGGCAGTACATCAACCTTGGGAACTTGATAATCTAGCCTTACGCAGCTGTCGAAAGCAATCTTCAAAAAGCTCGACCAGGTCTCCTTGGAGGTTATACTTGACGCCATATCTTAGACTAACATTTAAGGCGTTTAGTAGGTCATTTCCGCCACGGTCCCCCACAGCTTGAATACTTGATGGAGCCTATGCTCTCTCCGCTAAAGGATGCCGCCATTGGCGACATTAAGTGCCCACTTGTGGTAGACGCCTTCTGTTATAAGGTGTAGATGATTCGTGAGCTTAGCGTCACCTATATCGAATTGGCTGGGCCATGCCGTTCAACTTAAACATCGCCCGCTGTATCTCCTGTGTGTATGCAGAAGGCTTGGCCTGTCTGAGCTTGGCCGAGTTTCCTGTCGGCCTCTTCCTTTTTTGATTGGCCGAGATGACACCTAGCGCGGTCTGTTGCTCTACCTCTGCTCTCTCGAAGTCGATCACTATGACGTGCTTAGTTTCCTCATTCTATAGTATGTTGCGAGGTATTAGGTCCTTGTGTAGCACCCGCAACCCGTGAATCGCGCCGGCCGACCGTTTCACCTGCTCGATGACTAATGCCTTGTTCTCCGCCGTAAGATGCTGGCCGATCGGCTTACCTCCGAAGCTGAGAAATATCATGTGTACGAGCTCGACGATTCCTTTGTAGAAATACGGGGTCTGCAGATTGATGTTCCCTAAGTGCACCGGCACGTGAACGCCCTGGATGGGCCGAAGCCGCTCGTAGATGGACGCCTCCCGTCGCAGGTGATGGACGAAGTAGGCGGGCGTGGACTTCGCCGCCACAGTGTATCCGTGCGATCGCAGACGGACGCGAAAGAGCACTCCACACGCTCCAGGCATGCTCACGGTATCGCAATCCGTGTCTAGGTCATCCGCAAGCTGTTCACGCATGAGGGCAAGGAACGTTGTTCGATCGATCTGATGGTATCTCTCGCCGTGCTCTCCGGCGTTAGGACAGAATCTGTCGAGCATACCGCCTTCGGCAAGCCCGCGCAGGCAGTCCTGCGTGCAGTATTGCCCATCCTCTGTTCCCTCACGCCTACGTTGTTCTTCTTCACGCCTGCGTTGTTCTTCTTCACGCCTGCCTTGTTCCTCCAGATACAGAACCTTATAATCTGGCGACCCCGCCATGTCGTGACGATAAGATCTTTTCGATTACCAGCCCGCTGTAGTGGGTCCGTCTATGGCGTTCTTCCGTGGCGGAAAATGAACACACAAATATGCCTGCTGCATGAGTGTAGACAACAATGCTCACACCAGATGCTTGCGTAGTAGAAATGGTTGCTCTGAGAGCTGCAATGGGAGGAAGTCGAGAGTGTCGTATATGGGAGCACGCTGTGTTTGGCTGCCTAAGCTCTTGGCGCAAGGGCCCCCTGCGCGGTGTTGCCCCCCCAACGGACGTGAGGCCATGATGCTAAGAAGTGAGCATACCTCATGTAAGAATCATTCGCGAAACAACAGCCCATCGCGCAAAGTCTCCATGCCTCAGAGGTATTGTCACGATGTCGAGTTGGAAGCCATTCGTCGTTCCTCATATCGTACGCCCAAAAATGCTACCTAGTCGTTCCCACTATTCGCTGATTGATTCTAGTCCTTCTGTCAGATAAAATGCTAAAAGGCGCTTTGCAGAAATTGATGATTGCGATGAAATAGAATGTGCGTTGATCATGATTGTATTCATTGTTAAGTTCTATCTCTCGCTTTCTTCTACCGCTCCTCTGCTTCCGGAGGTTCCGTAGATTAGCAATAGTTATCGGTCCTACTATTTATCGCTCTTTCCTATGCAGTACTTCTGAGCTTCTCCTTATATCTGACACCTTCATAGAGCCGGCGTTCTCGCACGCCGCCCTTCTCCGCCTCCCGCCGAGCTTCTTCTCCTGATCTTCTACCACGCATACCCGTCGGATAAAATTTACCTCGCGCTCTCGTGTCGACGCCTCCTGCAAGTTTCTGCACTTGCATCCATAAAGATCCCCTTCCTACCTCGACATTCAACTACACATTCTGCCCGAAGCGTAGAGACGTTGATTAGGCGCATTAAACCAGTAAACGCGCGTGGAAAACCGGACAAGCGCTGGGCACTCTGTGATGACTGTATGCGGTACCGTCCCACCAGGAAGAGTTATTGGAATAGAAGAATAGGGGATTGGGGCCATAAGGACGCTTGGGACCGTACTGTAAGGTGCTGGAATGCGAGATGTTCTCTACAATGCCCACAGTGTTGGCAAGAGGAGTGGGAACACATTGATATCCCGACTCGCCGTACACAAGCATCAACCAGCTGTCCATAGCCTCTAGGGATAGCAGAACTAGCAAGATGCTGTAGTACTGATATCGGCATCGGTAGACTGCGTAGCCTCGTGGCACCTAAAACTATGCCTCAGGTCAGACGTGGACCATAGAGGCCCATGGAAGTGTCTGTCGTTGGTAATCTTGCCGCAGCCTTTGTAGATATGCTAGGCAAGCTGCTTAGCACGACAGGCTATACGATAACATTACTTCTCGTTAGGCTAGATTTACCGTCATCCGCAGTACACCAAAGTGCGGTATTCACTTATCACCCATTGCTGCGCTCCCTCGCTGAACATATGATTTATTCGATGCTGTAAGCGTGGTACCACCTGCGTAGCTGCCATCTGTGCGGTCTTTTTTCTCGTATGTGTCTCAGCCTAAGATCCACCTTTACTCCGGCACACTTACAGAAGTTGTCCCACAAGCAGCGAGAACGTCGGAACTAAATCCTACGCACAATGGTTCAGTCCCCTTATTGTATGCCTCGTACGCGCCGTTGTCATTCCAGCACCTCCCCTGCTCTGAGGTTTATAGTCCCCATTCTCTAGCCATACTTTTGTAATTGCAGCTGACTACAATGCCTAGTTCAAAAGGATTGCACCGAAGTGGATTATCATAGATCGTAAGGACCTACCGAACGACCCTGAATATCCTGAATATGTATATGATCCTCGACCACCAAACGCAACGAACTCTCCTATATCCCGCCACGAGTTTTCCATGCATCTCAATGCCTGTGAGCATCCATGTCGTTGGTCATTCCTTCTTGAGTGCATGCCAAAGCTAGATACTTTAAGTGCCATAGCCGGTATTCCAAAGAAACGCAATACATTCGATACAACATCTACTAACCCTATGGATCTATGCCTGGGGTCTTGAGGCGAAACACTTGATTTTGGCCGCTTATGTGGTGATTTATCATTTCGTCATATTTCTTTTACCGTTCGGCTTCTTGGGATGGTGGATTAGCAAACACCCGGATGATTTACAGGGGGCCTCCGTTCCTGTTACAGTGATCCTCGGGCTGCTCTCTCTATTCTGGAGTTCGAGTGGTATATTAACGTAAGGACGGCACTTAGCAGATGATTGATTCTGCGTTCCTGGCGCATAGCCAAATGTATATCCCAACTCGCAAAACTAAGCCAGTTTTAGAAAGCCGTATCGGAATTCAACTTGCACGTGAAATTATAATAGGTTGTACCCTATCCTAGGGCCTAAACTACACTCAGTCCTTACCCAGGGCTTTAACGACACTTAGTCCTACCTCCAGGTGAAACACACGTAACGGGCTTGACCCTAGATTTTGCGCAGGAACAGCCTCTTCGCATTCCTGCTTCGAGTCTTAGACCATAACGTACCCCTTTCTGCCGCCCGTCTAGGCTTAGCTCGGACTTAGCGCTATGAGAATGCTCCCAATTGGGATACTATGTCCTTAATGCTTAGTCACATCATAATTGCTGCTTACGCTCATCACCCACATCTACATCTCCGGCACAAAGGCAAGGCTGAGTACCCGCCTAGCTACACGGCGACGGAGGACTTGTGGAAGACCTATAGGTACTTAAGCTGAAGTCTGTTAGAGGTATGTTAAGCAGGAAAGGGACGATGTAACACTTTGGAAGTTTTCTAGGCTCCTGCGTCCAAATCCTTAAGAACCCGAAGATAGGGACAAATCTGAGTACGAAAGTGAACCTGAGGAGCAGAGGAACAGAGGCCTATGTGACGGATAGACAATGCCAGCTTTATACTCGACGATCTGGACAGGGAACCAAGCCACTACTATAACATGTAAGTGCTGCGACCAGGCTATTGTAAAGACGGAAAGGTTTGGAAAGGTTTTGCTGTACTCAAAGAGCTGCAGGGAAGTTTCTAAGTTAACCGTGGAGGAAAATGAAGACTAATTATAAAGGAAGAAGCGCTGTTTGTTTGTGGTAGCGTGGCCGTCGGAATTTGTACCTTGAACTATTCTGGCTAGAATATATGGCAACCAATAAGCAAATCTAATGAATGTAAGATTTCATGTAATAGGCCAGTGCTCAGTATCGACATGTACTAGATTTGCCTCACTGAGTCTGCTCGGTAGGTCGCATCGCATTCGATTGTCTGAATGGTGTAAGCATTATCCCCGTGAATCACCCTATAGGACACGTCCTAACTATACTCGAAGTCGTCGCTTCTTAAGTTGGAAAGCTTAGCACCCGGCATACACTTAGCGTCGACTGTGAAATAACTCGTTTCTATGATCGGCGCCGAATCCCATCTGCATACGTCGCTTAAACGCCTTTGCAGAGGCTGCTCATTTGTGCCAAAGTTTTTCCTTGGCTGTAACGGTGCTTTTGAGACCTTTGAGCTATCAAGCGTTACTAGGGTTTGGCTTGCCTTTAACGGTCTTAATGTAGATGTTTTGTTATTCTGTCCGGAGCTGATGCGAACCTTGGCACAATTCACGTAGGACTCGTGCTCCCGATTAAGCCAAACCCACATAAATAAGGCGTTTCCCTCTGGAACCCTAAGTGGAACCCTAAAGTTAAAGGTCTGGAATTCTGGGGACCCGTCGCCTCTACGACGCGGGCAGTTGCCGAAGAACGAGGCTGCAGCTTTCCATGTTAACCCTCGATCTACCGAAAATCCTACTTGGCAGCTGCCACCATCATAGGTGGAGCCCTGTGCATTCGAGGAGTAGGTGTAGTCAGATAACTGGAAGTAAGCCTCCTAACCAGCTGTCTAAACCACCTGTGGCTCTTCCTAGTCGAAGAGATTAAGATGGCCGCGGCAGAGACCTAGATCTAGTAGCGTGGGACCGCCGTCTTTATCGCAACATCCTAAGCTAGCGTACAGGGTAGTCGGCCACCCATGGAAGTCGTCCACCCCACCAAAACAACGATCACGATTTCAACGCGCGATAACTCAACAACCACGCTTTCAAAATGGATAGCCGTGAGGCTGCTATACAAGCTGCTATTGCTAATCTCGATTCTGGTGTTTATACTAGCCAGAGGCAGGCTGCCAAGGCGTACAATATCCCAAGGTCAACGCTGCAGGGCCGCCTCGAGGGCCGCACAAGTCGCGTTATTACTCATTAACACCAGCAGCGATTATCACCTGTACAAGAGGAGTTTATTATTTAATAGATACTTAAGGAGGACTCACGTGCTTAGCCTCCATCTCATGCGCGCGTGCGAGAGATGGCTACTAGAATCCTCCAGGCTAATGGCGATTATAATCCACTTGGCCACCAATAGATCTCAAACTTCTTATCGCGTCAACCACGAGTTACCTCTATCGTCGGCCGATCGATTGATACCTTAAGAGCTGAGGCAGCAAGCCCTGCGCAGATCCTTGCATTTCTTAAGCTATTCAATCGCGTTCGAATCGAGCTTGGTATCAGAGTAGAGGATATATAGAATATGGATGAGACTGGGATAGCACTGGGGGTATATACAAATACTAGGGTGATTAGACGAGCTAGCAAGAAGAAGGCTTATAATAGAGAACCAGGTAATCGCGAGTGGGTATCTATTATTAAGACCATCTCAGCTACAGGGCAATCTCTCCCATACATGGTGATCTTTAAGGGACAGAGCCTCCAAACTACCTGGTTTCCAAGCCAGTTAGTTCCTGACTGGCTATATACTACGTCAAAGAATGGATGGACGTCATATACGATTAGAGTTGAGTGGCTCAAGCGGATCTTTATCCCGTGTACAGCACCAGATCAAGATCGCTATCGGATGCTGATACTTAATGGCCATGGCTCCCATACTAATATAGAGTTCATATGGCTCTGTAAGCAGAACAAGATTATTGCTCTCTATCTCCCTGCTCATACATCTCATGTCCTGCAGCCGCTAGATCTTGCTCCATTCTCTGCTGTCAAGTCAAGCTATCGCAGTCAGATACAAGCTCTCTCGGCTCTTGATGATGCAGCTCCAGTCAAAAAAGAACGCTTTATTAGCTCGTACTATCAAGCTCGTATAGATGGCCTATCTGAGCGCGTTATTCGAGCTGGTTGGAGAGCAGCAGGTCTCTGTCCTTATAACCCAGATCAAGTACTACGCTCATCTCAAGTCTCAGCACGAGCTGTTACTCCTCCGCTAGCTGCGCCGCCTAGATATATATCAGATCTATCGTTCAAGACTCCTCAAAGATCTCAAGATCTATATCAAGCTCAACAACAGCTTTTGCAATCAGAATCTCTGTCTCGAAGTACTCGGTTCTTGCTTGGCAAGGCAGGCAAGGCTATTGCAATCGCAAATACTCGAGCAGCTCAACTCCAAGCTGCTAATCAACGCCTCCAATATCAGCTAGAGCAGATCAAGGATAAACAATCAAGGAAGCGTGTTCGAGTTGATCCAAATGAAAACTTTAGCAACGCGGAAGCAATTAAGGCTGCAATAGATCGAGCTGCTGCTGCTTCTGCTGCAGCAGCATCAAAGGACCCAGAGAAGGCTGCTGCAGCAGCAGCAGCAGAAGCAGCAGCTTTAACTCTCCAATCCATGTGTACAGAGTTTCAAATATAATTGTGGTTGTTGAGTTATCGCGCGTTAAAATCGTGATCGTTGTTTTGGTGGGGTGGACGACTTCCATGGGTGGCCGACTACCCTGTACGCTAGCTTAGTAGAGTCACCCTTAGCGCTTTCGTGTCCATCTCCCGGGATACGACCGCAGAGGGCGCGAGGTGGAGCCGCTGAATAGCTCACTCGTCGTCCACCAAGCTACTTTCAGCTGCTACTTAGTACCTAACAGCACGATTTAAGAGCTAGAGCCTCAATAATGCTACATAGCATTAGCAAGGCTGCATCATGTTCTCGATCGTGCCCTGTGTATTACCAAGGTGTGACCATACGTCTTGGCGGAGATGTTTTCCCAATTAGGCAATGCACGTGCATCCTGAAACGGGCCGAAACCCAATCTCTAGGTCGTCGAGCAGAATTCAAAAATTGAAAAAGGGCGAGACTGAACTCACCGCCAGAACATTTAAAGGAAGAGGAAAACCGAATGAAACCGTAAACACTCCTCACTCCAATCCTGTCCATTTTCCAACGAGCTTCGCAATGAACGTGAACAACAAGCAGATCGTCACTGACGCTTACCAACGAATTTTCGGTGATTTGGATGTCTCGGCAGTGGACGACTACATGAGCAAGGATTTTGTTCAGCACAATCCAACAATTGCTGATGGCCCTGCGGGAGTAAAACAACTTGTACAAAAGCTTGTTTCACAAGGAGTCCAGAAACAAAAGATCGAGTTCAAGCATGTGGTTGCGGACGGCGATATTGTCATTCTTCATACACGCTACGAAATGGCAGGGCATGAATGGAGATTTATCGATATCTATCGCGTCGGGAACGACAAATTGGTCGAGCACTGGGATGCAATGATTCAATGGCCTGAGACGCGCGCAAACAACAATCCGATGTTCTAGAATGGCCTGGCCCTGGTCACGCTCTCTCTTCAGCCTTTCTATTTCTCGACTCAGGTGTACTGTCTTGGACTCTTCGGCGTCCTTCTGTGCGAGTGCGGTGGTTCGTTCTCGACGTAGATCTTTGATTTGATCTGCCAAATGGAGGATTTCATCTCGAAGCTGATCCGTGCTTCGACTTTGGTTTATCTTTGCTTGCTTTTGCATCGCTAGAAGAACCTCCGACCAAAACTCGGAATGATTTCGAAATCGATGTAACGTTCGTGGATGGTCTAGGATAAGGGACTTTCGAGCTGGTCGGAGAGGGTGGTCAAGTGCAACATAGTCTAAGGGTTTGATAATTTCCGTTGCGTCTCTGACTTTGCCGTGTTTTCATGGGTGTCGTCCAGGTTATCCTCGTGATTATCGTCGTTGCTTGGTTCATAGTTGTCCTCATGATCCTAAAAAGGCCAGATTTTATTGAACGCCCTCCTCTTTTTATCCCTGTATCGGCGTCTTCTGCCAGCTCATTTTTTAATAAGTTTAACCCTCGTTATCGCACTCTCAAATTCCTCATTCAGCACCAAGCCGTCAATGTTAATCCCAATGAAATCGCGCACTTACTATATCTGCTCGTCAACGCTGTTTTGCTTGGCGTCACTGTGGAGACATTCTTCGACTTCCGCTTGGGAGTAGCGAATTGGGCAATTGTCTTCTAGAGAGGCAATTTCGGACCACTCCGCCATTGTCTTAATCAACTGTGCTTGGAGCGATGTATTATCGCTTCCCCATGGCCGACCAGCAGTATCTGGCTCCTCAAAATAAGGTTATACTTTCCCATTGCGCATAGCTGGGCCGATTTGTGCACACTGTGTTCAGGAGCCGAACACATACACATGTGTGCACACAACGCTTGAACACGAACACACACATGTGTACACTGTGTACACAGTGTTAAATTGAAATCCTTGATATAGCTAAAAATTAAGCTCGCTAAATTGGAACCAGTATGTTTGACTTTGCATTCCGGAAGGCCTAGAAGCGCTTTTCGGAGCTTGTAGTCTTCGTCGACCCAATGGGCGCAAATGGCGATGAAGCTCCGTCGATTAGGCGACGTCCACGTATCGGCGGAAAAGCGGACCACGCTTCTTGCTTTCGATAGGCTCCCTTTTGATGCGTCATGGCGTTGCAGGTATACATACGCGATATAAGGTTTAAGTCCTTTGCGAGAGGTAAAAAGCCAATCATCAATCATGGGATTACCCGCAAGGGATAATTCTTTAAATTCCTGCTATTCTACGATAGAGAAGGGTAGCCGACGACGACTGACGAGGCTTATTACGGCATTAATATAGCGATTATGGTCCTAGATTATTCGAAGCATTTCTTCCCTTAAAGGTGTTGAAGCGGCATTTAAAGGCTCTCAAAAATGGTCCTCTAACTTGAACTTCGACTTCGTGGCGTAGATCCTTCAACCGACGGTATAGCAGGTTGTTCCACTAGGACCAGGTCAACATTAATGCGGTGCTTTCTCCAGAGGTGGGTCCTAGCATTATTGCTATAACTGGTAGCATGGAGGTGGTTTGTGCATTTGAGACAGTAGTAAAGTTTGCGCTTGTTTTTGTCAAATTCGGGTTCTAATCCACGCGGATCACGGTAAAAGGTCCAAATATAGCCTATTTTTAAAGTCATAACGTCGTCACAGCAGTCCTCACAATGGAGTGGGCTGTAGGAGTAATAGTGGTAGTGAATTGTAGGAGAAGCGGAGAGGATATTAGCAGTATTATTAGGATCTGACCAATCACAGACAAGTTATCTAACTTAATTGGGCATAGCATATAAACTACAGCCAATCAGGAGCCATACAACCGCTCTTCCGAATAAACGCGTGTGCACACTGTGTACACGAGACCCGAACACGAACACACACGCGCGAACCCGAACACATACACGTGTGTGCACACAATGTGTACACACACATCGGCCCAGCTATGGTCAATTTCTAAAGCCATACTGGAAGAGTCAAATGAGAAGTTACAAATATTCCAAATCTAAACGATAGGACAAATGTATAGAGCCTCAGATAAGAATAATATTATTTCAAATGTCAGATAAGGGTCATCTTGGGCTGAGATCAGAACCAATATAGGCAACAATCTTGGTCTCTGATTCGAAGCAATAGAGTCCTAAGACCCAGATGGCAGTATTGGCCGATAGCCAGTAAAGCCGAGTAGGTAGTGATCAGGCGGGTGGCAGGTGGCAGACGGTAAAGTGGCTGAATTGAACTTTTGCGCGGGCCTCATGACTGCAATATGTCCTGCTTGGTGGACTTTCCCGTTATAAAGGTTGGCTAAGTCCCGCCGTCCACTCCCATCCGCGCCGCTGATTTGATGCCTTAAATATTAAAACTTGATGAAGGAGGAGCGATCTGTAAGCTAACCTATATACGTCGATGCACTGTGAACCGCGAGGGATCGGAATCGCTTACGTCGCGACAACCTGATATCCGAAGATTAGATTTCTGTTAGCTTTATCGTGGCTTGAACACTAAATCGCGAGACAGCGAAGACAAGTCTCTCTACGACGAACCCTTTGCTGAGAGTTTGCATAGAGTATCACTGAAAATTTAGGACTCGTTCACTGAAGAAACTAGAATGCGCTCGAACGTAACCCCAACTTAGATGCTAAGATCGTGTTCTAGGCGTTATGCACTCCTTGGACGGAAAACTGAGATGCTGCACCCAACTTTCTTGCATATGATCAGAGCGGGAAGGAATTGGACAGCCTGATACCTTTGCGATGGGAACTAGTTTCACGCCACATCGTTCCTTCTGACATTTCTGTTCTCCCGCCAAAGCCCAGACCCCGACCTAGAGCACCATCACAGCCAAATGATGAAATGCTCTACAGCTGGATAGCGCTGGAGGGCAGGAGAAGACGAATAGGGTGAGTAGCAATCATAATGGAGATATGGAGAACGTTGGCGTTCGTTTACGTCGAATATCTCGTTTCAAGCCGAATCGTGCATGGCGCCATTCCGCATTTTGACAAAGACGGTCCAGGGAACGGCAATAAGAAAAGTACATAATTTATGAGATAGCTAAGTCAAAGGTTTGACTCCGATCGAAGCAGCGCGGTGGCTGCCATCCCGCACGCCATATATGTCACCTTACCTCATGGGAAGAAAATAACAAGAAACTGAACCTGTTACAGTGCTTAGCGAATGCGGCTTCACCCTTGCACGCAGCTGCACATCATCTATCGTTGCTCGCTGACCAGTAATAACTTTCGTTGTGCCTCAGCTGAGGATGATGCTACCGGTTATGCTTTACTGGAAGGAAAAAAGCTTAGGATTGTCCACAGTAACTGTTTCGGAGCTTTCCGACGCTCCCAAAGTTTGGGTATATCTTCAGTAAGCTTGCCAATAGGCCATAGCGACTAACGGTTTGTGTTTCCACTCCTCCATAATGGACGAAAACGAATGCGGGTTGTCACAAGCCAAGGATCTAGAACTGGTATACAAGATCGACGATCTGCTCTTCTCGCTAGTGACGAGCTTTGATCATAGTTCTGGCCTTCACGAACCAGGTCAACACTTTCAGCTGTAAGGGACTATACAAAGCCTCGTAAGGCATATCATAACTATTGTTAATTAAATCGTGGTTCCTTGCGGACATGCCATCTCAGCCCTAAAAAATCACACCACTTTGATAACCTAGTCTACAAACCTGCCGGGGAACGGGAGCAGCAATAAGGTAACTTTAGGTTTGTGTGGCGTAGGTCATATACATTAGACGCAATAGTCGAAGCAAAGGAACTATCGTTTCGCTTAAGCAGGATTCGATCATCACAATAATCGCCAGGATTAAAGGAGGTATGACTCGCTCCGATCTGCTCTTATACCTTAACTTATTATTCTGGTGTAGATATATGCACCCATACCACCATTTTTTCTCCATTCCACCAGATCATCTATTCAAAGAAGGTGTAAGTGACTACGGGGATAGAGGTCTATACGATATTTATCTCTCGCCCTAGCCATCTGTAGACACGGTTCGGGATTTGCTAGGTTCAAATTGCCACTAAAGAAATAGGGTGCACAACTAGAGCAGCAAATAATAAATTCTCCAGCAACTGGTTTTGCGGGAATATCCAAGGAATAATGGAGGAAATTAATCGTCTCCAACAAGACCTTGCTCACGCAGACTCTGCGCTAAGCCACGAGAAAATCCCGGGTGCGGTACTCAGTCAAATCGAATCACAAATTAATGAAATTAGGGCACAGATACAATATATTCAGGAAGTAGTGTTTAATTTAGGCGGTAAGAACCACAGGGAAGAAGTGTCCACCTAAATACCTTTCGGTGCGTCGCCGGGTCACACATGGACAACCTGTTTAGCATGGTAAGAATCCCTTAACGTACTCAACAAGCGAGTTGCGCAGACAACGTTAAAGAACTTGACTTATTAAGCAAGGTGAAGCAGACAGGACGAGTCTCTTCATCATTCAGTGCGGCGGTAGTTTCACCCAATTCAAAAACCGTGTGCTGGAGGCGGAAAGAGCATCAGCAATGCTAAGACATAAGATTGATTAGATGAATTTCCATGTCACTTTAGCTTTAGCATCCTTACAGCGCCCTAATCCGAAATTTTATACGGTGTACCTCTCTACATCATATTCACGATAACGACTGCCGTTATTCCTCACTATTGCCGACACCAATTCCGTTCAATAACATACCCGCTTTACTCATTTACGATAGTCTTCGCGTGATGTCACCGTAAGTCATTACTATAGGTGGGTAGAACCTACAAATGTGCGACTGTGTTTTGAAAACAGGTGCACTGCGAAGACCTTGCTTGCTATGAGCTGAAATCGCGAACGCTACACGTGAACAAATCATTTCCATACTTTCGAGCAGAACATGTGTACTAATAATCACGGATGTTCCATCCTCTTCGCAAATGCCTCCGGGCGGCGCACGTCCATGCAGGAGCAGTTCTCCCTAACCTTCTCCGCTCCTGACCTCGACTCCGAGGTTCACCGCGTAACGATCATCCTGGCGTAACGATCACCCTGAACGCCAAAACCACCACCTCAACATGAGGCTATTGAGCCACGTACAAGGGCTACTATTGCCAATTTTTTTGGTGTTGAGCTCTAAAGGGCTTGCTTGATATATATAGCTGTTTAATTTGGCTGGAAGCTTGGTTTTTCAGCCTCGTCGTGACTCAGCAAGTGGATCGCCTGCTTTACCACGTGAGGCTTTCCCATCACTTTGAGGCTTTGCAGCCACCTTCTTTTTTAAGGCTGCCTTTGCAGCAGCCTTAAGGCCTATCGTCTTTTCCTTTTGAGACGTTTTGAAGGTTTGTTTAAATCGTTTTTGAGCCTTACGAGCAGCTTCTCCAGAGGCCCGTTCAGCAGCCTTTTCAGCCGTCTCCTTCTCCCTCAATACCCTTGCCTCCGCCCTTGCCTCGCGACTTACTTGAGTAGCCTGAGCCTTAGCCTGCTTCCTCTCCTTACGTTGCCTTGCTGACTCTGCCTTTTGAAGTTGGTGGTGCTCCTCCTCAAGCTCTTGCTGCTGCAGGCGCTCATCTGGTTCTTTCACCTTCTTTGGAGACCAAAAAAAAGCTCCACCATGGTACTCCTCAGGCGCCTCCAAAGCCAGGGCCTTGCCTCGCTTTCTGCGCAGCCTCTCATTAATAAGAGCCTGGTTAAGGCCTTGAGCCTCATGTTCAAGGAGGCTCCTTTGAACTAAGATTGAGTGGTAGGCTTGGCTAAGCTTTTGAGCCTTTGGATCACGTGTATTCTTGACAACCTCACGCAGCAAGCGTTCAGTCTTTCTCCAATTTGAGACGCTCAAGGCTGAGGAGTTGCTATCGCTTAAGGCTCCTTCAGAAGGCTGCTTAAGGCAGAATCTTTTGAGTACTGCCTGTGAGGGGCTGTGCAAAGGTTGCCGATGCCTGGTAAGAGGATTGTATTCGATGAAGAAGAAAGCTATCTCAGGAGTAAGGCAGCATTTATATCTGCCTAACTCCTCATGACTCCATGATCGAGAAACTTGCAGAGGTTTCTAGAGCTCCGAGGTTCTCGCCAACGCTCCGAAGGTTCCACCGAGGAACATTACAACTAGGCTCTAGCCTATAATACGACCGGGCTAATCTGGATGCGAGTACGATTGGAATGACGCAGACAGTGAGGTCGTGGCTTCATGGGGGATATACCAGGAGCACGGAGAAGCTTCTTGAAGAGGTCAAGCTACCAGGAACTGACCCATTGGCTAAACTGAGCTTTGTGGAAGCCTGGGAAGCAGCAAGGCGAAGGGTTACATATGCGGCCCCTCTATAGATTCCAGGTATCCATTTCCACTACGTATCCGTCCACACGACCACGCTAGCCGTCTATTCCATCAATTCTATCACAGGTTGCGTGGATGGAAATGGAATGGATCGCCAGCCTGATCGCTTCCTCGATCCGGAAAGAATTGAGTGCGTTACCGTGTGCATCGCATAGTTTCGCTTTTTCGGGTAACTCGCACATCGGACCAAAGCCGAATGTTGGGAAAGCATGGAGTGCGGATTGAAAATCGAAACTCTGACGGTCGTGCACCGCATCCTTAACTTGATACATCTGGCGAATTCTGGGACTCTTTCGAGGACTTCCATTCGTTCAGCTGTATGTCTCCCTGATAGTCTGTCTCAGACGCGCTATCGATAGTCTGCTCGAAACTTCCACGTTCAAAGATCGAGTTTTCTTCTGGATATAAATTCGACTTCCGTTTCCTTTCGCGCATTTTTGATGGATCGTTAGCTGATGGAGCCGACTTCTTGCCTAGGGACAAGCTTTGCAAGGTCGACTTAGCCGATGATCGAATGCTTCGAAGTGCTATCGGGAAGAGGCGAGGTGCTAACGGTCGCAGAGGTGGAATACTGATGCAGATAATTCCTAGGCTGCACTCAATCACCGACAGGTTGAGACACGGAACAATTGCATCTGAGAGGTTTCAGTACTATACACCAACCAGACTTTAGTTCAAACAGTCGTCCGGTATCAAGGGGATATGAAGCAGTGGATGTTGTAAGGAGACATCGGTACTGACATGTAACGTCCAAACTCCGCAATGTGTATAAGTTTGCAATCCTAATGATGGCGGCTATACAGGCCCTGTGATACGTCAGCCTTTGCTCATCCCTTTCAGGCTTTTTGCGCCTACCCAGCTCCTCCTGTGAAAAGCAGACAAAGCGTGATTCTTTGCTTTACAGGCATGTGCAATTTCCAGAGATAAGGACAGGGCAGGGCGCAGAGCACGACATCAGTCGCTACGTTGATCGAGGAACTTGCATATAGGTACTTCACGAAATCCAGGCATTTCGCCTGTGACTTAGTAAAGTCCCATGCGCCAGACACAGGATGACATTGGAATATTGTGACGAAGATTCCTACGAACAATCAGCAGAGGCCTTAACCACCACATATTAGTACTCACCTGCGAACCAGAGACCAACAATTACAATAGCGGTTAAGTACATCGCAATTCTAAACTTCCAGTCTTGGATAAAACGGAGGTACGATGCTACAATAGCTATCTTGGTGAAGGCGATGGCGCAAGCGTAGAGCACCTGGCAAACGTATAGGTACTGTTATAGGTAAGCAACGCTTTGAACGGATCGATGGAAAGAATCGTGATTACCTGAATGCAGCTCTTTATGATATCGAAAATATGCGTCATCGGAAGCATCCACACATGCGTTCCAAGCCCATGACTAGTAGCTATAACGATGAGCAGACTCCTTCAACTGAGGTTGATCTACTTACCACTGACGCAGACGGAAGCGAGTGCGGTTGTGAAAACAGCCGCAAGCACGATTAGGACTACGAAGGTAGTCAGCCGATTGGAGCTACAAAGATGTAACATTGAGCAGCCATACTATCATCAACAAAGACCTTGCGAACTATGCGTATTCGCACGAAGAGCCGCAAGCCGACAAAGAGAACGACTAGGACAATGAGTGTGATATTCGCCGTTTTGATGCTGGCGACTTTTGACGAGTTATCGTTGAAGTTTAACTCGCTTGTATCGACGGGGATGCCTCCAACGGTGACTGTGCCCGAACTGGCCATTTTCATACGCAATGGAAAGCAACCGTGATAACCGCTGGAGTCGTTATCATGGAATGAGACCGCTCGGAAGGTGCGCGACGAAAGTGATCATGTGTGAAGCTGTTGATAAAAGCTCATCACAGATATTTGGGTCGACAGGGAGATGCGAGAACGAAATTGTTTGGTCGAGATGTCGAGGCAGTCTTGCATTACGGACGGCACGGAACAGCTTAGTGGCATTGCATATCAAGAAGCCGGATTTGGATCGTTGCGCATCTGGTTCCCAATCGGCAGGGACCTGGTGCATTGAAGTCCTGCAGCATCCCACTCAACGTCGTCGGACTCTCTAGCCGCTGGCTGACAGGCTGGATAAACGTTATTAGCGGCCACTCTTCCGTGCGTCTCCCGGTGTGACGGTCTCATTTCCTGAGAAGAGGACCACTAAGCTGAAAGGGCGCACGAATGACCTGGACACGGAAATGAGAGCTGTAACAGGCAGCAGCAATGACGGGAGATGCCGAAGTTGAGGGGAAATGGGGACCCCGGAAGTACCGAAGTTGAGGTTTGTGGTTCACGGAAGCGTCTTGCCGGGGCAATTTAATAAGCGATCTAGCCAATCTGGATTGATCGGCATCGGCTCCATTTCCACGGAGAACCCCAATGACCGGCCATCTAAATATTGGCTGCACACAACTGCAAATCTGAAGAGAAGAAGTCGTCTTCTGCATCATTTTACGGCGAGCTTTTTTTTTTTCATTGAGAGAGGAAGAAAGATCAGAACACACCCGAATTCAATGTGCAATACCTAGCCACCGAGGCCTAAGGACGCTCGTTTGTCGCAGGCTGTGGATGCCTGCCACCAGCATTCGACATGGGCGGGACTCGAGTCCAAGCACCCCATGGATCTGTTGGGGCAGCCCGAGGGATCACCAAGCTTTATCGGCCCGAAGTACTAACTATAGCGGGATTAGAATATGCACAAGCGCAGGGATAGACGCTATGTGAGATCAGTGTGGCCAATGGATGGAACGGATCATCGATCCAATCCAACGCCAAAAAATCCAGGGGTATCCAGTCCAATCCAAATCCAGTCCGGTTCAATCCGTTCAGCCTCAGCCATGGTGGTCTGAGCGGGTGATCAATGTGTATCATGGAAATCTCCACAACGCCCATGAGGATAATTTCGTCAGAAAATGCATGGAATGGATTCATCTAAAGTCTGATGGAGAGATCTTGTTACAAAATATGACGTCTTTCCTCATTCGACCGGCTTTTGCCTCATGTCGATGATACCGGCCTTGTCCCATGAATACACTGTGCCAGAGTTGCTATCAATCAATCCAATCAATCTCCTCGTCATGGATTGATTGATTGGATTTTTGATGGCGGACGAATTGATTGGATTGGATTGATTTGTAAGCTAATCATACTCCCTAAATTGCTTCAAATAGTCGTCAATTTGGGAGAACGTAGGCTCCTCAGCTAACTTGGGTGTTGAACAAGCGTCAGGCTTCTTGTAAGGTCGGAGACCTAGTCTCTTCCAGGGCCGAAGACTCTGTAGGGCGCTCATAAGATCAGGCTGCATGCGTAATCGTCGTACTCCAAGGAGATCTCCCAGCTCGCTAAAGGTTCTCTCGCAATCAGCTGCTGCTGCCGGGATAGATAAGATGTCGATCGCAAAGCGTGAGAGGACTGCGTACTGTCGTTGCTTTGCCAACCAGTACTTTATAGGGTCTTTTGCAAAGTCATGGCACTCCACCAGGGGAAGCTCAGCCCTCCACTGCTCATACTCGTCGTCAGTCTCTAGAGCTTGCTCCTAGTCCTTCATTGTAGCCCTCATGAAGTCTGATCGACTAGCTGCGTAAGTAGTGCGTTGTTCCTTAGATGGAGGAGACGTAGCTGCCTCGGGAGAGGTGTCAGATTGTCAGATACAAGGTGCGTGCCCGGAAAGAGTATGCTGGTAGATCTACAGCACAGCAGCTAGAGTACGCGATACTGTATTGTAGCACAAAGCTCGGGTGTAACCACTTGGCACACACACACTCCATAAAAGGAGAAAATAGGCAACAAAAATAAATGACAATCGACTTCTGACCAAAAACATTCATTAAATTCTGACAACAGGCTAGTGGGATGTAGCTCTTATATACGTATGTCTACCCCAGCCCTATTCCGTGTTTCAGCCACCACGATATTCAACACTCCCACTTGATGGCTATCTTTGCAAGGAGTACCCATCAATACTTCATCGTGGTGTTGCTAGGCCCCGTTAAAACCTTTCAAAAACCTTCCAAAAACCTTCTTGGAAAAGAGAAAGGAAAGGGTGCCTAAGTGACTCCGCTTCACCAGGTTTCAACCCCTCATGGGCTTACTCAATTCCTAAGCCCCTTCGAAACCATTTAAACCTGTCTCGAGCGAGGGATTTTGTAAATCCGTCGGCGATTTGTTCTATCGTTGGAACGTACTTCATTTCAATCGTTCCAGCTTCTTGAACTTCTCCTTGCCACTTGCGCTGGATATCTATGTGTTTCGTGCGTGAATAATACTGGGGATTCGAGGAGAGAGCAATAGCTCCTTAATTGTCGCCACAGATGATCGTTGCTGTTCGCCCTTAGTCATGATTCAGCTTATTTAGGAGTTTTCTTAGCCATATCGCTTCCTTGGTAGCTTGTGTTTGACCTATAAATTCAGCTTCGCAAGTTGATAGAGCAACTACAGTTTAGCGCTTGGCTTGCCAGCTGATTGCGCCGCTTCTGATGTTAAATAAATACCCTGCGGTCGATCGTCGAGTAACACGATAGCCGGCCCAGTCAGTATCGGTGAATCCTTTAAGCTCTCTAAGGCGCCCCTTATATGTGAGTCTGAGGCTCTTCGAGCCTTTGAGGTATCGCAAAATGCGCTGAGCGAGCTTTATGTGCTGGGGTCCCGGATTTGCTAAATAGCGGCTCGCTATAGAGACAGTATATGCGATATCCCCCCTGGTTCCTAATATAATATATATCAAGGATCCTATGATGCGCTGATAGTCTGATCTCTGCCCCCGGGAACAGCTGTATTCTGGGCCATTCTCCGATACTGGCGATGTTTCAATCGGCGTACTGATGGGGCACTGTCGCTGAGGTTAAACTGATGGATTACCTTGTCAATGTAGGCTTCTTGACTTAGGTATAGTATCCTGTTCTGGCGATCTCGCTGAATGGACATTCCGAGATAGTAGCTGCACGGCCTAAGGTCTGTCATCTGGAACCAGTTTCTAAGAGCCCTCTTAATCCGTTTTATCTCCGCAATACTTAGCCCGACAATTAAGAGGTTATCCACATAAACTGCGATATACATGTTACTTCGTACGAAGATACCTAGGTCGGTATTAATTGGCTCGAAGCCGAGATCGCGTAGGAAGTTCGTGAGTGTTTAGTACTAGATGCGAGGAGCTTATTTCAGACTATAGAGTGCTTTTCGAAGTTTATAAACTCTTAGGGAGCCGTCGGCCATATAATAAGGCTGTTTAACATAGATCTTATGGTCTATATCGCTATAGAGAAAAGCCGTTTTGACGTCCATTTGTTCGATTTTAAGGTCTAGAGCGGCCGCGATTGCGAATAGAGCCTTATAGCTCATAGGTTTAATAACAGAGGCGAAGGTTTCATCATAATCAACGCCTTCTTCTTATGTAAAGCCCCTCACCACCCATCTACTCTTATGGCGAACAATCTCTCCATGAGGTCCTCGTTTGAGCTTGAAGACCCATTTGCCGCTGAGAACTTGTCTATCTTTGGGAGGATCGACTAGTGTCCAGGTTTTGTTTTATTTGAGCGAATTAACTTCTTCAAGCATTAATTTCTCCCATTTGGACCAGCTTATGTCATTCTTCGCTTGGTTGAGTGTTTTTGGTTCAAAGGGTTCCGTTTCTTTCGCAGCTACTGTTAAGAACGTTGGGATGACGTTGCCTTCTGGTACATTCATTAATGCGAGCTCTTCATCGCTCTCATCGGATGTATCCTGTGTGGCCTGCGAAGCGCGGATTCTAAGTTCAGGATGGCGTTCTAAAATATCTTGACGCACTTCATAAGTTGGACGACTAAGCTGGTGTTCCGGATATCGTTGCCGTTCTTCCATGTCTTGGTCTAATCGAGCGTTGTCCCGTTGCCGGTCGCCACTAGATGGTGATTCGTCGTCTTGTGGACCGTCTGAAAAAGGTCCAAAGATATCGTCACTCCTGAGCGGCGACAAGGTCCTATCTCCCTCTTCAGCAACTGGCTGCAAGATATTGTTCCTCGATTGGGACAGCGCTCGCTCTTCCGAGATATCGTTGCTCGGTTGAGATATGGCTTGCGAGATATTGTTCCTCGACTGGGACAGCACCCGCTCTTCCGAGATATCGTTGCTCGGTCGAGATGTTGTTTGCGCTCGTGGACCTAAAGAGGTATGGCGTCCAGAGGCTGGCACGGATGCTTGCCGTATACTTACCGACGGTTGGTTTAATAGCCCCACCGTCACACTCCCCCCTGCGGCAGCAGCCGTTGCCTCAGGTAAGCCATATTGCTTGGCTCCCACATCTTCTAAAGTCTGCGTGGAGGGAGCTATAAGGGTTCTCGAAATTCGGTATTAGGGGTACCAATGATCCTACCATCTTCTAATAGGATTCGATAGTTGGTATTTCCCTCGTAGCCTATCAAAATGCATGGCCTTGTTCTTGGCTCTGTCAGCTTCTTCCTCTGCTTAGGTGAGACTAGGTATTCTCCTTTTGACCCGATCACCCTTAATCTTGACAGGTCGGGTTTTTCACCATACCAAGCTTGGTAAGGTGTCATCTTCAGTCTTGAGGAGGGTGATCGATTACAAACAAAGGCTGCTGTTCGAGCAATTTCTGGCCAAAACTTTGGTGGCAATTTTGCATGTGCGAGTGTGGGCCCAACACGATCATATATTGTCTTATGTGCTCTTTCAGCAGCGCCGTTTTGTTAATGTTGGTCTACGCCTGTGACCTCAGCTTATATAGCCCGAGAGAAGAGTGTGAACTTTATGTCTTCTCCCACTTATTCAGGAATTCGGTCAATGCGTATCCGTCTGCATTTTCTTTTAGGACGCTCGTTATGGTCGAGAAAGAAACGAAGCGATTCTATAACGTATCCCTGCCGTCTTGGTATAGGTATGACCTTAATCCAGCCGGTTGAGTCGTCCACGATGGTGAGCCAGTAGCGACTTCCATCCAGACCCTCATCGAATGGGCCTGCAACGTCTATATGCAAGAGTTCCATTGGATACTCTCCCCTCTTATTTAAGCTTCGATGGGGCTTTTCAATCATGCGCCCCTGGAGGCATAGTTCGCACGGCTCTCGCGGTTCTACATCTCGAATGCCATGGGCCTGCCGCTTAAGTCGCCGTAGATTCGCATCGCTTAGGTAGGCTAGACGATAGTGCCAAAGGGTCATTTGTGGGCTGACATAGTAGGCTGCAAAGGATAGATGTGTCCAGATATCGAGCGCGTAGACGCCTTAATATTGACTTACAGTGTAGAGGTTCTTCCTATTAGACTTGTTCCGAATGCTCGCACCCTGGCTTGAAAACTCGACTTTGGCTCCGCGCTTGAGTAACTGCAGCACAGATATAAGGTTTGCGTGCGCGGATGGAACGTGAAGAACGTTGTCCAGAACGAGCCACTTTCGTCTACCCCGCACGTTGCATAAGATGTTGATTGTACCTACACCCGAAGGAGATGTAGAGCTATCGACGCTACTGAGTGGCGGTCCATGATACTCGTTTATCTGAACAAACTTCGAGATATTATTGCAAACGTGCTGAGCACATCCGCTGTCGACGATCCAGGCATCGCGAATCGGTAGTGTCTTAGTAGCCATCATCGCGACAGGGTTCCCGGCCATGGCGAGGTTGCAATGACTTCCTTTCCGAATGCTGCATTGACATCTTCGCTCGTGGTCTTTATCACCATAAAAGTCGGTTTCTTTGGATCTTTTGGTCCTTCAGCTTCGTCGTCTTCATCATCGGATCTGTGTTGTCTCTTCAGTCGTTTGCGTTCGCTACGGTGAGGTCCCCCTGTTCCTGTTCCATAGCCTTGTCCATCTTTTCCTGGACCCTTTAGTTTAGGGTTTTTCTTAAAGCACTCATCTTAGACATGGTAGGGTTTCCGACAGAAGGAGCAATAGGGGACATCATCGATTTCAATTCGACATGTGTTTCCGTCTGCTGAAGGAGTGAGCTTCTTACGGCCAGGCCCCCGGACTAGAGCAAGGACAGGGAGTGGTTGCTTCTCAATTGATTTATTCAACTGTCCTTTCCTATGTTCTTCTTCTATGGCCTTATTTTCGATATGGCCAAAGGTAGGTGCAGGCTTAATCACGTTTCCTTCGGCGTCTCTGTCATTGACAAGGTCCATTTGTCTGAATATGTAATCGCGAAAGCTCTCATATTCAGGACCCAGTGCATGCAGAAAGAAGAAGGTACGTTCAATCTCGGGTGTAACACAGTCAGGATCAAGCAGGAGCTTCTCAGCGTGGATTCTCCTGATTTCGGCTCCGAGGGCCTAAGCACTCCCGCACTTCTCTCGTGTAAGGGCCATATAGCGCCGCTGTAGGTTTACATACGTCCCGGAGCCTTCTGGCTTGAAGTTGACCTTGACCGCTTCTAGAAGTTGTTGAACTCGATGAATGTTAGGGGCAGCAATTCGCTGTGCTGCATTGTGCGTCAATTTTGCAGTAATCATAGCTGAATAAAATTTCTGGCGATGCGTCCATTGTCGTGCTTCCTCCTCTTCGAGAGGCGGAAAGGACGCATCATCAGCCACTGCAGATATTTGGATGAACTCGTTGACTTTCTGCTTCCATTTGAACCAATCGTTGGCAGTGTCAAGAATAGGAATGGAACGAGGTCCGAGGGAGAAATGAGGCCCCAGGAAGAAATGAGGTCCAAGAGAGGAATAAGGTCCAAGGGAGAGATGAGGGTCAAGAGAGAAATGACAGTCAAAGAGAAGAACTTGGCAAGGTCTTGCGGAGTCTGGACGAGGAGTTTGCTGAGAAAGAGAAATTATCTCAGGGGCAGACGTGGTGGTGTACGCCAGTTCCTTGCGATAGGAAGGTGTCCACAGTGCGGGAGTTTTATAGCGCATTCCACGATGCGAGAACTTTGCCGATTCATACCTGCAAGATCTGCTACCGCAAGTTTAGTTTGGTGGAGCTAGAAAATGTCGATTGGGGTGGGTGGGCGTCAATCTTGGTTGGGAGGCGCCATGCTTCACAATTCAACTGTCACAGCTGTTTTCCTTTTGGCGCGGAGGTGCTGGGATGCGCTGAATGTGTGAAGAGCTTAGGGAAGGGAGTTTTATCACCGGCAGCGCACATCCACGATCGGTTGGGATGTGAGCATATATTTCCGGAGGAGTTGAAGGGTCTTACGCCAGTTGAGGAGAAGCTAATTGCGTTGAATTCATGTTATGGCTTAATCACGAAGTATAACCTCTCGGAGAGCCAAAGGCAGAGTGTGAGATACCCGAAGCATATCAAGGGACATATAAAGTTGAATCCCATGATCAGTTGCCTATAGGCAGGAACGCCACAGAACTGACTGCCTTCCAGGCAGTCAGTGGCGTTAGGCAGATATAGGAGTTCCTACGACTACTTTATAGTCGTAGATCTCATAGATAGATCATCATCACACTTGCTCCTATTCAGAGTTTCAACTTATAACGGTCTTTCCAAATAACGTGCAGGACCTAGTATCCAACGTTTTACCTCATCCGTTGATTAGGGTAATGGATGAGATCCACGTGTCGTGGCAGGGAGTGGAGAAGCCGGCGCCTAAAGATCTCTCAGTTCTCTTGTCGGTGCGTCGCCGCGTTATTGAGAAGGCTCTAGTGTGGTTAAAGAGGAATAATCCTTTATATGCAAACATCGAGATCGACATTACAGAAATGGAGAGTTGGGAAACGCCATCTCACGGAGTGCCTTCTCAGGTGTATAACCGTCTAGAGAAGAATAAGCCGTCTGCGTGGGAGAAGACAAGAACGGCGCAGCTTATCCCGCCGACCGAGCGCGGTCTGGAAGAAGGGGAGCAAGTAGACGTCCGCGAAGTCCTGGCAATACTTAACCAGGGGCAATAGGTGGCGTTTGGCGAGAGGAAGGATAAGAGTATAGAGGTACAGGCGCTAGGAAGCACCGCCACCATTCAAGAGATCAGCTCGTCCGGAATGTTCGCTCTCGACAGACAACCAGACGTAGCGGATACTGAGAAATTATAATATGTCCACGATGCTCTATGTCGAGAGGTGTCTTTAGTTAGAGGGCATAAAAACCCGGGGCCGGGATTAGCAGAGGTGAGGGGTAGGGAGGGTTCTGAGCCTTACGTGCTCGTGTCGCGCGGCGATGACTTTGCTGATTCCAATGATGTGCGGTTCTTCGCAAAGACGTTTCCGACGCTGTTCCCGGTTGGAGATGGGGGTCCACGGCTGGCCGAGGAGAGTGTGGCTGATTTAGCAGGAGATGTAGGCGAGGTCGTGTCCGTTAAAGCTAAAACCGTGGTCGGGAGTATTTTGTCGAGTCGGAACATGAGCCTGGGGACGTGGGCACAATTAGTGCTACAGCGTCGTGGAGGTCGTTTCGCGAATCATCATATTTTCTCGTTTCTTATCTTTAATATGCTGGTGAGGTTTAGGAACCATCGTGTGAGTATGATAAGTGTGACGAAGAGGAACTTTCCAGAGGTAGAGCGCATCGTGCGGTCGCTGGGTACGGAGAGGTTAGGGCTGGCCAGAAGGCAGCTGGAGATTTCCGGGAAGACGACTGACGAGGACGTCAATCAACTGCTGCGAAGTCTGTCACTCTACGGATATCGCCAGCCAATGTCGAGAGAGCTTCGGCTAAGCATGAGGCGAAAGGTCAAGTCTCTGATAGTTCGGTATAGTGTCCCAGCCATCTGGTTCACGCTTAATCCGAATGACATTACGAACCCTGTAAAGCTGAGGCTTGCGGCGTACCAGACGCGTAAAGCGGAAGAGGCAGAAGATTTTCTAACGACTTTGGACATGTCATACAAGCGAGCACGGTTGGCTGTGTCAGATCCTCTCAGCTCTGCATTGTTTTTTCACAGGGAAATATCCATAGTTTTCAAGTATTATGTGAGGGTAGGAGAGGAATCCGTGTTTAGGTTGATCAACGAGTACTTTAGTGCTGTAGAGACGAATAAGCGCGGCTCGCTTCACATCCACGGGCTCCTATGGCTAAAGGGAAATATAGGATTGGCCTCCATCTTGAAGGATGTTGGGGGGGAAGAGCAAGCGCTATATTGGGAGCGGGTTATCCGATACGTCGACAGCGTGTTTACAGAGGTATGTTCGCTGTATCATGGGCTCACTCAATGCTCTTTGTCTAAAATAGCTTCAATTGGACAGGATCTCGATCAGGAGGCATTCTGCGCGGTGAAGGCCAAGAGGTCCGTGACGTCAGACGTATCGTCGATGCTTCGGAATCGCGAACAATTTTCTGCGGCGTTTAACGAAGAAGCCAACTTTTGCGCCGGTTCCACACAGATTCACATTCACAGTCCTACCTGCGTGAAATACTCCATCAGGAAATCGGCGAGGAATAGAGAACTCTGCAGGTTCAAAGCACCGTGGAGATTGGTAGAAAAGACCTCGTTTAGGAAAGACGGCGTGCTGCAGATCCGGCGTCGTCATAGTATGGTAAATAGATGGAACAAGGCCATCGCTGTAGGCCTGCGACATAACCACGATATCTCATTTATTGGGACGCAGTGTAAGACAATGGCCATAGTGTTCTACGTGACGAATTACGCCACGAAAGTTGAGGACCCTGTCTAGAAACGTGTGGCGGCAGCAGCAGAAGTATTAAACGTCGGCGGCGGCTCGGTAACTCTTCAGAACAGAGCAGGAACGGGGCAAACGTCCACAGAAGGAAGTGCTGGGAGTAAAGCGCGACAGTTCTTAGTAAGAGTGGCGAATCGGGTTTTCACAGAGCGAGCCTTATCGCAGGTGGAGGTCACGGCTCACCTCCTGGGATACCGTACAGAATTCACACATAATAAGACCTGGACAGGTTTGAACGTATCTATGCTCTATTGGCATATTTTTCGACGATGGTCTCACCTGCGATATGCGAGTGGTAGGGAGAGTGAGGAGTCAGTTGATGAGACAGTTCTTTTGGAAGAGACAGGGCAGAGAATTTCCTTTGTACAGGCGTACCCCAATCGTGGCAAAGTCCTACGGATTTTGTCGTTATATAAGTACATGTCTATAGTGAAACTAAAAAAGAAAGGCAGGAAAAGACGTGCTTGGGGTGAGATGGAATTTGAGGGAACGTGGCCGCTGTCGAAGACGTGGGTGCAGGTACTGAGAAAGCCAGGCAGGCAAGCCCTTGTTTGTCTAGATAGTTATCTCAGCATGGATTTCAGTGAAGAGGACGAGTCATGTTATAGAAGGTGTGTATGGTGGCTGTGGAAGTAGCAGGGTTGCTCTCAGGACAAAGGAGATAAAGACGAACAGGTATGCTGACCTTATAATCGCAGGGCTGCCGTACAACATCTCGCCGTTTTTATCCCGTGGGAACTGTTCTTGATCGAGACGTCTGGCGATATCAACAGCATTTAGGAAAGGCAGAGGCAAACCCTACCTCGTCGGTTGTTGTTCGTCGCGGAAAATATCCAAATGCTCCGTCGGTCTGCGGAAGATGCACAACGCGACGCAAGACAGTGGGCAGCTCTATGTGGGGAGATAGATCCAGTAGCAGACACGATGGAGTCTATCACAGTGGAAGGCGATAGTGTTCTAGGAACAGAGCACCGCTCAGACGGTATTGGCAACGTGATGCGCCTTATTGATGTTTTAAGGAGCACGATGGGAGTTAACCAGATCACGGCGGGTTCGAAGGAAGTGGCGCTAATGATACAGCACCTCTCAAGGTTCCAGCAAGCAGTGATATGGGATGACTTCTCTGCCACAACAGTTATCGAGGGTAGCGTGAGGACGATGAGCACGTCGATGAGCTTATGTCCTGGTGCTAATATACCAGGGCAAGACAAGGTTAAGTCCATCAAGTCGCAGCAGGCGAGTCTCTCTCGAGAGAGGGAGAGGGTGGTCCAGGGTATCCAGGAACGGCCTAAACAGAATAGAAATGGCCACGGTGCAGCCGTGTATATTGTGCTGAGCGGTTTTAGGGAAGACGACGTGGATATCACGCACGAAGACTCAGGAATGGTGATTTGGAATACGGAGCCATCAGCGAGCGTTCAATTTGGGCCGTCCACGTCATTCTCGGGTATTAGAAAGCAACTGGCGGAGTCACTTACGCTAAATGAAAGGCAGAGCATCGCCCTCAGGCTGCTGTGCCGCCACCTGGATCGAGTACAGCGGAGCGAGCGAGGGCATCCGCAGCTGTGTGAATTCATCGGAGGAGAGGGCGGAACTGGAAAATCGCGGATCATAGAGGCTCTCGTCAAGTTATTTGCGAGCAAAGGAATGTCACATCGACTGCTGGTAACTACGACGTCCGGGACCGCAGCGGCGAGGATCAACGGTATCACAATCCATTCGGCGTGCAATTTCTCCAAGGATAAGTCCCGGTCAGGTTTTAAAGGCGGGTTAGAACAGTTCACAGCGCCTAGCACGGGAGGCCTACGAGTTGACAGCCGAGTCACGATGGACTGGCAGGACAAAGACATGCTCATCATTGACGAGGTCAGCATGCTAGGTGCGCGCACATTATACGATGTGAATGAGCAGCTCTGTATGCTGAGAGGCAGTGCGCAGGACTTCGGCGGGATCCCCGTCATCGTTTTCCTGGGAGACTTCCACCAGTTCCGACCTGTACAGGAGAGGTCGATTCTCCTCCCTAGTGCAGCGTTTTGGTGGGATGAGGAGAGGTCCTTCACAGTGCAACAGAGATTCCAGCACGACAAGGCGCACGCGCTCTGGAAGAAATTCACAACCGTGGTTATGCTGAAGGAGCAAATCCGTGCAGCAGCCGATCCAAGACTGCAGCGGCTGCTGATGCGGATCCGACAAGGCATAGGTGACCAGAGCGATGCCGATCTCCTAAACGGCACGTGTTATCGAGAGGGCAGGCGGATCCCATGGGAGTCGGGCACCACAGTAGTGACGCCGCTGAACAGAAACCGGTGGAATTTGAATACGGAGGCCATACTGTCCTTCCAAAAACAGCATCGAGCGCCGCTCCGGATCTTTATTTCTGAACACAAATGGAAGAACGGTTAACCGACAGAAGAGGAGGCGTTTATGATCCTGAGCTATAGGGATGATAGCAGCATACTGGTACCAGCAGTGTTCATGTTCGTTCCCGGAATGCCAGTCGTCGTGAACCAAACACCCACCAAGGACTGAAGGTGGTGAACGGGGCCAGCTACACGGCTCTGGACGTCGTCGTCGATAAGGCGCACCCAGGCCATCGCATCTCTACTGACACCATCCTCCACCTTGGGCCGCCGGCGGGGATACTACTTACAGGAGAGTCGACGAAGGATTTGCACTTGGTCGACATGCCGCCCGGCACCGTTCTGTTGACGCCGATCAGCGTGAAAATGGAGTGTTAGAGAAGGCGACTATGGCAACGAACTGATGTCAGCCGCAGAGGGCTGCCATGCACGGCGGCGTTCGCGTGTACAGACTATAAGGTTCAGGGCAGGACCCTGGAGCGCGTGGTGTTGGAGTTGCGAGGGACAAGGACGACGAATATTAACGGGCAGGCGGTAGTCAGCCAGTGTGATCCGTATAGCCTTTACGTGCAGCTGTCGCGTAGCCGATCGCTGGAGGGCATAATGCTGCTATCGAAGGCGAGAGAGAGAGACATCATAGGCAACACGATACCAGAGAACATGGCGATGGCGGAGAAGTGCTTGGAGGAGCTCAGCGAAGTGACGATTCGGGAAGCGGAATCATGGGACTGGACCTCACCGGCGGAGTGAAATAAACAGAAGAATTTTCAAGGCTTTCTTGTTGTACAAGGCAGCGAGGCGAATAAGAAAATATAACGTGGTTCATAAGCGAGTCGGCACCCCAAGCGAGTCGGCAGCTTTTCCCCAGCGCGTTGCCTTCAAGACGATATCACGCACTTTTATCACAGTTAATCAAGAATCGTAGTAGGCCAATTTATTCTTTAGACTTATCGCTATCTTCTACGTCCTCTATCTCTACCTTACAGGTGCGAGAGTTGTGTCCTTTTTCACCACAACGCCCGCAGTGCCTCTCTGAGCGCACCCTCTTCGCTGGCGTCTCGCTAGCTTTACGATAGCTACGCTCCCTTTCAGTAATTAAGTCGCTTACCTCACCAACTGTTAGTGTCTCCTCCGTCTGTATATATCGTCGCTTTCGGCTCTTGCGCTTTGTTGACGCCTCAACAGCGTTTCGTAGGCGACTTATTTCCTCTTGCATCAACACCATCTTATGAGCTATCTGCTGGGCGCCTTTACTCAGCTGCCTAATCTTCTCATCCATCGAACTTGCAGAGGACCCAGGGCGGTTTCTCATCCTCTATCGAATGAGTGTAGTCTAAGCCTCTAGTTCTTTAGCGTTGCGCGGTGTCTTCGCCTCCCACGCGACGTCGTCTCGCTGTGGTGGAGTTAGCGTCCGCAACCTTACGTCAAGCTTTGATATCACAGCCTCTAGATTATATAGGACGAGCCCAGCACCTCTGAAGCCTGCCCTAATATTGCTCTCTGTGAAAACCTTAGTAAAAGCTGCTTTAAAGGCAGGAAGAAAGGTTTCTTTGCTAATGTAGTGGGTGCGGTTGCGTGCCAAGGCTGAGATCTCGTCGCCATACATGCGCTTTAACGGCGAGAAGCAGGCGACGTCAAGGGGCTGGAGCAAGTGCGATGAGTGCGCAGGCATACAAAGAAGGATTATATTCTTCTCCTTGCAGCGATCTTGGAAATCAAGCGAGCTGTGGCTCTCATGGCCGTCGATTATGAGTAGTGTATACCCTCCCACAGTACGCTGCTTCGAATGCGTATCGAAGTGGTCTAGCCAGGCAAGCGCAAGCTGATTATTTGTCCAGCCATTAGGGCTTACTTCAAGAACCCAATCGCGAGGTAGATCTTCAAACCAGGTGTTGATAAGTACCTTGCCGGCAAAGACAACGAAGGGTGGTATCCGGCGACCCAACGCACCAACACCTTGTATTACAGTAACCCACTCACGGTTACCAGGCTGTATTCTCTTCCTCTTTCCAGATCCCTCTGAGCCTGTGATAACTAGCTGTGATAAAATCTTGCCCATTATAAAGCCAGTCTCATCAAAGTTGTAGATGTCCTCGTCTTGGATGCCATACTTCTCCTTTGTCGACTTGACCAGCTCGAACCAGCGCTAGATAATCGCTGGGTCTTCGCAGGCGGCTCGCTGGTGATCATACGGACGGCTCCAGCGTATTTTAAGCTCAGGGGTTCGCTTGATAAAGTTGTCAACCCAGTTCCTGCCAACAGGGTCGCTGCCCCGCGATCTGAGAAGTCTATCCGCCATATCTCGCACGCAGGCCTTTGAGGGCGCCAGGCCTCGTTGGGATTGATCAAGAACCAGTTGGACTATCGCCTCCTCTTCTAGCTTTGTCAGGCGCTTCGAGTTCGGCTCACAGTCGCGTCGATTGCGCTTTCCAGCGCGTCGGTCTTGTATTGTTGTTCGGGGGACGTTATAAATCTCAGCAGCGCGCTTTATACTTTGAACGCGTTGGGAATTAATATCAAGTATAGCAAGGTTTAGATCAGCTTCAGAATAATGTTGTAGCAGGTTAAGTTGTTGAGACATTACGCGACGTCGACGCGATAGTAGGGCGCTGGGGAAAAGCTGCCGACTCGCTTGGGGTGCCGACTCGCTTATGAACCACGTTATAGCGATAAGAGGATGAGAATGCGGGGTTCCATCGAGGAAATTTTTTTTTGACGAATGGGACAACGCGACGGGGAATTAAGGTTGTTTCAAGCGCGGACTCACGCGAGAGGAGGCGGTAGATCATCACGTGAACCTAAGTTTGAGCTTAAACTAAGTTTCAGCTCAAATCATGTGCCTTAAGTTTCAGCTCAAATCACGTGCCTTAAGTTTCAGCGAGTTTTGCTGTGGGAGCGGGAAGTCGCGGCAAGGAAGGCCCTTTCGTCTCTTCGTTCCTCAAGGCATATCATATTCGTTACATAACACAGTATGACAGACGCGTGTATTGGTACTAAAAGGTGCTGCCACAACAATTGTTTGTGTCGCCACCCGCTTAACCTAGTTTAGTCTTTGCCCAATCAGGTTAAACCATTGGAGCTCCAGGAGCCCACAGCGAATCTGTCACGGTAGGTAGATCAGTTAATGGAGACTGCGTTGTTTGTAACTAGGTGGGGACTGAGCCGACTATATACGCCTCAAGTCCCGGTGAGCTAACTACGTACAGTATAGTGTACTGTTACAACAAATATGCGATCAATCGCAAAGATGACGGGAATAGCACCTTGAACTATACTATCGGTGAATAAAAGTTGAACGATCCGTCTGGGTCATATTTCCTCTTCAGACTCTTGAGCTTAGAGGTCCTCCACGGCTCATATCCGTACAACGCTTGAAGTGGCTCGTCTCCAAATGCATAGTTCACGTACGCATGCAGTTCATTTGAACCAGAACCCTTAAGAAGAATTTTTCTCATTTCCTTTCCAGTTGCTATAGCGAGGCCGGAAAGAGAGTCATCGGCATAGGTAAGAAGTGGTGACCTGGTTTGAAGTCAGCAATTTTGTGGGAGATTCGCACCGGCGGGAGTATGAACATACGTAAGCAGTTGTTCCTGTCGAAACGGAACTGCCGTGCTCTCTTCGGAGACAGCTACCACCCCCTGTTTTGGATAGCCTTCAAAAAGGTATGCGGTGCCGGCAAATCCTGGGTTCGTAGTCAGGTTGTTGAAAATATTATAGACTTCCCGCTGAGCGGACAAATTGAATTTCCTCAACCTGACAGGAATCAAGTGTCTGTTGAGGTCAGGGTAACACGGTGGATCGTCTTCCATTTGACCATTGAGGTCGAAGAGATCCGGATATTGTACAGATGTAGCGGTTCTTTCGGACACTGGACCAACCTTTCGAAATGGTGTTGCGAACCGTTCTAGTTTCTCTTCTGGCCCTTCATACGAGAGAATAGATGAAATGACGACCTTGGAAGTGCCAGTTAGTATTTCCCTAAGGGGTTTCTGGGGGTCGATGCGGGAACCAGTTGACTCACATTGTCTGGATCTATATCTGGCCTTCTCCCGAAAATGATCAAATGCATAAGTTCGGGTGGGTGGTTCACTTCTTCTGTAAGCTTGTTTGCTTCTGCAAAAAATTGCTCCACCTTGTCACCCCTGAAGAACATTTCGTTCCTTGTCCAAGGACTGCCTCCAGGGTATATCTTGAACTTCAATTCCGATAGGATTCCAAAGTTATGCCCAACGCCTTTGAGAGCCCAGAACAAATCAGAATGCGATTTTGGCGACACTGTTATCGCTGAGCCGTTAGCAAGAACGAGGCGGGCTTCAAGGAGCTGGTCCGCGGCCAGTCCATACTGGCCCTGAATTATTCCGTGACCACCTCCCAGCGTGACGCCCATCATTCCGGAACACATGCAAGATCCAGTTACTACAATTGCATTAGCATGAATGATTGCCATGTTCATGGTGGACACTACCTGTCCGCTTATGTTTTGCCCAAAGTGCTCTGATTAACTCTCCGTTGGTGAACCCGGGACCCAACCGCGCGAAGTCGTTGCTTATTTCAATTGATTTCATATTACGGGTACGTATCTCAATTCCGTTCTGGAGCCGTCCAAGTGTAGGTACAAAACCATGAGCGCCACCCGTCGCTAGGAATGGAATTGAGTGCTGGTTCGCAAATCGCACCTTAGGTTCGTGTCAGTGTCTGTATAAGTCCCTCATTTACAACCGGTAATTAACTTGCTGTTTTCTGAATATCACCTTCGGTGGCTACTTCAACAACGGCTCGGAATGATGGTGCGGAGTAGGCCTGCCATCTCAATGTGGCATTTCCGAACCTTGGGTCCTCTGGAAACAAGATAGAGGCGCAAGGAGATAGTACGGCCCCAAGCTCCGCAAAGGTACTAGGCTGCCATGTAAAATTCCGACGATGCTGTGCATCGTAGCATTTCACAAATGAGGGAACAATTCCTAGGAAGAAAACTGCAAGAACAGCAGCAAGACCTGCCATTTTGAGTGCGACGATTAGAAGCAGAATGGGATGACTTGCTCAGTACTTTTACGGTGTTAGAGACATTAATGATCTAAAGACGGTTGCTGAGCACACGTCATAATCATGTAGAGGGAAATTAAAGTGAATAACCTCTTGCTCCGAAAAAAGAATAATGTTGAGACATAGCTTGAGAGCCTAAAACTTGTTGACGCAGCCTAGAGCATTCTTTCATCAACAGGATAGCGTCGTTCTTACCAGTCAATATTTCAGAGCGATGGGTGGCGGTCTGTTGGGCCAACCTGTTGGGCCAACTTCCTTGGCTGTGTGTTTCTTCCACGTGAAGTGGGGACCTCGTCGGTGCTGCACAGGACTGCTAATTCTGATAGGATCCGACTAAGAGTACTCCACTTACGTAAAGCCGTTCCCAAAAGATTTACGTTTACTCCGCGTGCCGAACATGTACTTCGGAAAGGATCACTGCTGCTATCGCAATACAGCGGGAGGACCTTCAACCCATCGGCACCATGCACGGCAGCAATTTGCGAGTGCTCCCCGGAATAGAATATGAAGCAAGACAACGTTGAATTCTTCAGGTCACTGGAAGATACCGTAAGGGGCGTCTGCAAGTATGTAGCCAGACTCGCGCATGTGTCGATTGCGCCTCGCTCGCGGTTCGACTCAAGGTAATATGAAAAGTAAGCATGGTGTTTTTCAATGCTGTCAAGGCGCAGAACTGCAGGATATCCTCCGGATGGTGGGGAAGGCTGTACAACATGAGACAGGCAAACTTTGTCAGAGCACATATAGGAAGTACCTGTATTAGTATATAAACTTTCTCCAGGAGCAGCTGATTCAAATTCACTTCACCAAACTCTTCCGCCGATCCTTTAACGTCCTCTCCCAGCAGTCACTTCATCTTCCCGAGTACCGGCCATCAAATCCTGCGAACCTCGTGATGCTGATTAGAACACTCGTGCTATGTGCAGCAGCTCTCACTGCAAGTGCTGCACCAACGACGTATGAGACTGAGGCTTCCGGTGCGGCGACTGCCTGCGAAATTTTCGAGAAACGCTTCCCAAATCAGACCTTCTACTCAGGCACAGCCGACTACGACTTCGAAGCCAAAACTCGTATGTATTCTCTAGATCGGAAGCACACGGAGTGTTGACAAACAACAGAGATCTGGGCCGTCCAAAATCACCTCGATCCGGCATGTGTCTTCGTCCCTCAAAGTGCGCACCAAGTCTCGTTTGCAGTCATCACATTCACGCTTACAAGGACGGAGTTCGCTGTGCGTGGTGGCGGTCATATGCCTCTTCGAGCTTTCAACAGTATTAGTGCACCTGGAGTCTTGCTATCGATGACGAAACTAAAAACCATTACGCTAAGCGAAGACAAGACCGTAGCTTCAATTGGGCCAGGGAACAGGTGGCTTAATGTGTATGAGTACCTTGAGCCTCACGGTCTTGTTGTCGTGGGAGGACGAGTCGGCCAGGTTGGCGTACCGGGGCTCATACTTGGTGGTGGAATCTCGTTCTACTCGAACCAACATGGCTTCGCGTCGGATAATGTGGTGAAGTACGAGGTACACTTAACCCTGGACCAATTTCTGTCAGCTGCTAACAACACAGTGCATTCTGGCTAACGGCAGGACCGCCGAAGTCACAGCTCAGAATTCATACTCTGACCTCTTCTGGGCTCTCAAGGCCGGTGGCAACTCTTTCTGCATCGCCACCCGCTTCGATCTCCAGACCTACCCATCTTCAAAGGTATGGGTTGGCACGGCGCAGTACTCGGCCAATCAGTCTTCCCAGTTCCTCGATGCGGTATACAACTTCGCCCAGCATGGCTCCTTGGACCCGAAGGCAGCACTCACTCCAATCGCCGCCACGATACCTTCAAAGAATATAACCGTATACCGAGCACTGCGCTTCTACGACTCCACAGTTGATGTGCCAGGGACCTGGGAGAACCTCAGCACGCCGCACATGACACCATTGTCCGATGACTACTCACTACGCCCATTGACTGAGTACCTGAAAGCCGATGGCGGAACAGCGCCTGGCGCACTGCGCCGGAAATGGCGTTTCGTGTCAAGCGTTGTGAGCCGCGACGCAATCGAGATCATCCACAATATCCTCATCCGTGAATCATATGCGCGACTATCCAACCGGGTCAATTCGACGGCCGGCGTCGCATTCCAACCCATCACTCAAGAGTTTCTCCGTCAAGGCCAGCTGAAGGGCGGTAACCCGCATGGGCTCGACAGCTCCAAGGGACCGTACTTCTGGAGCGTGCTGCAGCTCGCTTGCGAGGACAATGATGAAGACTACGAAGCTTTGCACGAGTTCGCCGAGTTCTTTTTCGCTGAGGTGACCAAGGAACTGAAGGCGAAAGGACTGCATGCCGAGTACTTGTACATGAATGATGCTGGTGAAGGGCAGAAGGTATTCGAAAGTTACGGAAGGGAGAATCTGGAGAGGTTGAAAGACATCAGGGAGAAGTATGATCCGCTAAAAGTGTATTCTGAATTGATGCCCGGAGGTTGGAAGGTCTACACAGCGGACCGGATCTTCTTATAGCTAGGCTTATCCCTATAAGTGCCATTTGTCAATTCTTCGAAGGTGACGGTATTCAGTCTCCATGTGTGCGAAAGTATCACATAAGGAGGGATTGTTTCGTCGCCAACTAACTCCTCGGTGAAGCAAAACTCGCCAGTGTTGCTCCGTCGCAAAAGACGTATTGTTTGGCATATGGTTGGACAAGGGGCAAGTAGTAGGAATGGGTTTGGCCTGGTTCAAACGCGGTAGCCTAACTGAAGAGACGAGCCGGGCAACTTGTCCGTCGAGCATATCAGACCTAGTTTGTTGAAGGAGGGTTCGCGACCATACCTAGCTAGCCTCCCAGCCACCCTAATTAGCTAAGCAGGCTATAGTTATCACCCCTCTTACGTACCTCTAGATAGTTACTCCTCAATTACTATTCTATTATTAATATATTATCTACTTCATAGGCTATAAGCCTAGTAAGATTAGGTACCTATATATATATTAAAAGGTAGGTATCCTTAGTAGAGTACTTATAATATAAAGCAGCTAGTGTTACTAAGGTTCTTTCTTAGTAGGCTTCTAGTATTATAAACTAGCCCTATAGCTAAATACTTATAGGTGTAAATAGATAGTATTAAGTTTCCCGTAGGAGTTTATAGAGAGATACTACCCCTTTTATCCTTATATGCGGAAGAGGCTCTAAAGCCTAGCCCCTTTTAGTCTTCCCCCTTAATCCTTCCTTAGGCTTAGGTAAAGCCTAAGCCTATTATATCTAGTTAGAGTATTATAATATAGATAAAAGGTTTAAAGTGGTTCTAAATACTAAATAGTAGTATTTAGTAATAACTTAAGGTTAATTCTAATAAACTATAAGAGTATATTATCTAAGTCTATATACTTATACTATCTCTAGCCCTTTATTTAGTTATTTTATTTAAAGGTTCTTTATAAGTAAATATACTTTATCCCCCTTTTATAGTTAAGGTACTATTTTTCTTTTCTTATTAATATATTTAATTTATTAGTACTATATTTTTTCTATATTTTCCTTTATTTTTTAGTATATATCCTTTATTTCCTAGACACTTCTTAAGGCTTCTTTAGCTCTAGTATTAGGAAAATTTCTTTTTAAAAAGATTAGGGTATTTCCTATAGTATACGTAAAATAATATTATGCCTATTATCTCTAATTTTTTATTATTGTAACGACACAGGCGCTAAAGGGTTCCGAAACGGATCCGAGTGCAACTCAAAGGCATATGGGAGTGCGTGCTGCGGGGGGGGGGGATAACCAGGAACACCTCTATTCCTATAGGTCTGGTACGGAAGGACAAGAAGAACTTCTCCTACTATCTACTACTAAAGAGCTATACTTATGTATGGAGGAATAGGGGTAACGGGGCCTAATCGGGACGGTATCGGAGGCAGGTCCGATATCACCTAAATAAACCTCCCCTCTTATAGGAACGCGTGTGCGTCTCTATTTCTATGTGACGTTCGTTACAATTATTATAAGTATTGGAGCTTAGTAATATTTAAGTGGCAGAAATGTAGCTTCGCATAAGCAACTCCAACGGCATAAAGGCCAAAGCAGTCATCTTCTTCAACGACAACGAAGAGCTCTCAGTTCTTGATCACAATGGCCGCGTCAAGCTACTGCAAACATCGCCATTTGCGAAGCATTTGGATAAATACCTTATATATCTCGGTCAGGCCCATACCCGAGGGACGGATTTGAGAATACCTAAGTACTACCGAGCTGCTATAACTTTAGGTGCAAATTTGACGAAGGATACGCTAGTGCAAGCATATATGCGAATACGAAAGCTAGGGAAGGGCCAATTAGTTATTTTTTGTATCCCGGAAGAAATACAAACTAAGGTTCTGGAGCGCACCTCAAAGCCACGCAGTACAGAGATAGAAGTTTCCGACGTCCTGATATGGGCGATTACAGAGATGTGGGCAGAAATGCGTCGGAGTATACCTTTATGGGCTACTCAGGGTCGCCGCTATAAGGACCACAAGGATTACCTGAATAGAGCGGAAACGACTGTAGAGCAGGCGAAGGAGTTCCTTGAAAACGAAGCTCAGAGCCTTAAAGATCGCTATCGACCTCGTCCGCGCAAGCGTTTTAATATAGCCAAGGACTAGGTTACTACTAACAGGAATATCTAGGAGATCCTTAAATGGTGTCGCGACTTTAAGGTAATGTCCTTTAATACGGCAACGCTTTAAGAAGAGTAAGAAAGAGAACTCTCTCTAGAGATTAAGGAGGAGCGCGAAGTTTAGAGACCTGCACCTATAGAAGCTAAGTAGTATAAATTATACCCTAACCTTGTTTAGCTAGTAGATACTAGTATATTCCTAGTAAGATTAGATTTATTCTTACCTACGTTTTAGGCTCTAAAATTAATAAGTACTGTAAAACGATTTAATCTTATATAATTTCTAAATAATCTTCTTATTATAGTAGACTTTATACGTACTATTAGATACCTAGGAGGAGTTATATTAGAATTATATATCTTAGACTTATATCTTAGATCTATATAATAGATTCTCTTAGTTATAGAGAGAGATAAACCCTTAGCTTCTTACTATTTAGTTGTCCTTAGCCCCTTAGAAGCTAAATAACTTCTTCTAATAATCTAGAAGTTAAATATAGTAACGCTATACCTCTACGCGCCTAAGGATCTTTCTGGAACCATTTATATAAGAAATTTATAGCGTTTCCTATAAAATCCTAAGATAAATTCAATGCGCGTAATATTTACGACGTAATTACTATAGATACGTGCGTATATTATAAATTATATAATCAGGAAAGCGCATCCTTCGTAGATAGTCCCTTAATGAATAATCCTTTTCTAGCATAATAACCGCGTGTACCCTTATCTAGTAAATGAACGACCCAATAAATAGCACAATAGTATATGCAGTAAGAAGGAAGTATAAAACCTCATGCAGCATATTCTTCTTTCCCCACTTTAGTTGCTTAGCTTCCGCCTTAGGATATGCGATACCCGTATGTATATTACGATCAAGCAGATCCTCCCGATCAGGCATGTTAGGCGGCCAGATCGCATAGTGAATAGGTGCCCAGCATGACACCAATGCAATAAGCCAAAGAAGAGGAGGCCAGCATGCGTGAGTCAGCATAAAGAGGAGTGTCTGCTCAACAGAGCCCTTATTAATGATAATACCTCGTACAGTAGAGACGGTAACAGCCACGACACAGAAGATGATATAGACGAAGTGTATCCAGACACCTGAGTTAAGCAGAATGACGCGTAGGCGGCGGAAAAGGCCAGCGCGGTGGACGGGGTCACGCTCGTTTAGCTCAGAGTGCTGAGAGCCAGAGGAGGAGAAGGCGGCAGTCTTGCCTCCGAGGAAAGAAGGCAAGAGAAAGGATTGAATGATTGTGATTGCGTGGTCTGGTAAGGAGATTATGTCAGTTAAAAGTTATGATAGAAGTGATCCGAGTTCTTACATGGTGCCATCCACATCATTGCGCCTGCATCACGCTGGCCGAGACGATATCCAGCTGGAAGTGTCATAACCCATTCGTTGAGACGGTTGGCGATAAGAGCAATAAAGCACAGTCGAGCAAGTAAGCGAAGTTGATCGTCAGTTGCATATGCAATAAGGGTGCCGCCGGAAATCAAGACAATAGGCATTGTGAGTAGCGATGCGGTCAAGAAAACGGTGAAGAGTGATGAGATAGTATAGACGAATCCCGATAAGCGCTGAAAGAGCGACATATGCTTAACGAGCGGCCCAAAGAGACAGAAGTTTAGCTTCAGAGAAGTCTGGATTGTGCCAATAGTCTGCATAAGGTGCCTCGTCAGCGAACGTCAAATCGATGTTAGACGACTTTCTTACCCAGCGAGTGCGTTGTTTAATGTGACCACCGAAAGACTCAGGGACGGTACCGTACTGAAGGGGCTCGTGGACATAAGCAGTCTTCCATCCAGCACCAAGAAGGACACTTGAGCAGCAGACATCCTCAGCAAGAGATCCAGTGGGGAAGCCACCAATACCGTCGATGGCAGCGCGTCTTATGGCATATCCGGAGCCAGTGCACCACTTCTGAGGTTAGCGAGTGACTTTTCAGTTCAAAATAGATTACGAACCGCTACGCCTGCAGCATCCTTCACAGGCTCAGAGATATGTACGAATGAATCTAAGCTTTGCATGAGGGGGTCATTTTCTGGTATATTGTAGAACAACTGTGCACTGTTAGTAGCGACAGAGCCTAGGTTAACGATCTACGTGCCTGAGGTGGGCAAGACAATGCAAGCTTAGGCTCGATAACCAGATGCGCAATGATAGCTCTGAGCCATTCTGGCTCAGGAATCATATCAGCATCGAGGGCAGCAATGTACGCTGAAGCACCACCAGGCAGATCTTTAACAAACTCCAGGCCATGGTTTAGATTACCAGCCTTAAAATGGTGTGGAATTCCCTTAACCTTCGTGCGCGCAGTGTAGTAAACATTAGAATAGAGTTCTGAGACACAGTCAATAGAAGCCTTAAGCTCTGGATCAGCGCCATCATCAAGAACGATGACACGGAAGCAATTCGAAGGCCAGTCAACCGCAGCTGCAGCGCGGACTGTGTCTATTATAACCTCAACACTCTCCTTGCAGCATGTGACGAAAACATCGACCGTAGGAGTGGTATCGCCGACGATGCGGAGCTTCTCGCGCAGACGACCCTTGATAAGAAAACACTGCCAGAACTGATGGCACAACATAGGCACTAAGAAGCAGGACTGTCAGCGAGATGTTTGTGGCTCGATGGAGGCAGTACTTACAAGCAACGCCCATTTCGACGGCGATGAAGGTCCATGCCATCGCGAAAATCCTCTTCGCGACATGCTGGGCAGCGATGGTGTATTTGATTCTGAAAACGAAGTAGACCCAGTAGGATGCTACAGCAACCAGGGAAAACAGTGGTGTACACTTGTTCATGCGGCGCTTCCAGATGGGAAGGTGGTCGATGTCGTCTTTGCCATGGACCCTTTCGACCAAGCAGAGTGGCTCAGCTGTGCCTTCCGCGTATTTCTCTGATTTTCCGCTTAGATTAATTACCTTGGCTAAGTGTCAATAGCGAAGACCTTCTAAAATGCCAGAGAATATCTAGTTTCATAGGAGTGGTGTGATAACAGGATGAAGGCTTACCTTAGCGTGACGGGAGGAGTACTTGTTAACCTTCTCAGTGCTTGTTGCAGGCGTAGCACCAAGAGGAGTTCCATAGACAGTAGTGGACCCATATCGTGGAGTTAAATTGCCACAGTGATTGCAGCTGCTTGGTGACCTCTGACCATATGACACAGGACGCTGATAGGCAGGACGAGGGAGGTAAATTCCCATGTTCTGAAAGTCCTGATTATGATCATAGGACGAGTTGAGACTGGCTGTTCTAGTCTCTGGGGCACTCTGAGGAGCTGACGCCGACATGGTTAGATGCCTCGAATGGTCTATAACGTATCACGAAAACGAATGAATGATTGTATCAATGTGTGTAACCTAAAGACCGAGGATGGGGTTCAAAAGGGCTGCCTCCTTGATTTAGACGGCTATCATAGAGATTTATGGGCCTTGTACCCTGAATCGCAATACGGGATTGTCTTGCGGTCTAGAAAATGGCAAATACAAGTTATCAGCGATTGGCTTCACGTTACGGAGCTGAAAGATCCTACACATTTCCTCGTACAGGATCCACAGTTGTCATAGTGTGAGTGTCAGGTACCTTGTTATCAGGTCCATCTCTCAGCCCAGACTCCAGGAGGGCCTGATCTGAAGCTGTAATCATGGATGGTGGCCAATCCCGCTTCCTTGTGAATGGTCAACTCGACAATCAACAACTGAGTAAGCTCAGATAACCGCCAGTAACCCTGCAACTTGTCCGGCAGTGATGCGTTAGCTACAGATTTGGCGACTATTGAAACGCAGATCACCGATAATGCTGGCGATTCCAAGTTGGATCCGTGCAGTGTAAGTTCGAAAGTTGATGTGCGATGACTTCATTGCATTGAGTATCAGCAGAGAGCGTGGCTCGAAGGTCTCGACGGAAATTCTTGCAGCGGGAGTGTCTCATCCGAGCGATCACGCAATCGCGCAGTATCTTCAATCTAAGCTGGATGTTCTAGAGCAAGATATACAGTGTAGATGGTGAACTTCGGTCGCTGGGTGAAACACTTGGATTGCAAGTGGCCCAGAGCCAAATGAGTCTTTTTGGACATTACATCTTGGAGCTGAGGACAACTTGATTCTGCGAAAGTATAGCAAGCTCAGGCATTTGCCTTTTGATTAGACCCGAGCCACGTTATCGTGGTTGGCGACATGATGCTGGATGCTGTTTAGTCACTGAGCTGCTGCATTTCTCATCACTGTATCGTCCCGAGTTTTTTTAACACGCTGGAAAGATATGACGGGAATATCCAATTGAAAAAATGGCAAGGTTTTCTTCGTGTGATTTCATGCGCCATCACATCTTCACACTGGGCGTTGCAGATCGACAGGCACACGTGGACGCATGTGGGCGAGCGTGGGGGTCCGAATGGCTGTTGGAGCACGGTACCTGGCCAATGCGTACTTCGAAACCAGTGCATCTGTTCTGGATGATAAAAAATACGAATTGTGGTAGAGCTGAAGTGTGGATCTTGTTCTGTTGGGCTATCAGTCGTCCCAATTAGGATGGGCGTGCTCGACTGCGCCAATCACATGTCAGCCTTTCAGACGTCGCTCGTCGTAGCCCTCCTATTGTGACAGACACGCCGAGAACTAGTCTCGCGCATCCTATTTTCAGCAGAGTAAGCCTTGATTGACATGTCGCAGGCTAAGCAAGGAATCGGTCCGAAGTGTAGATACGATGATAAAGATTCCGACTTATCCCAGCGAACTGTCTTATTATCAAGGCTAGCGTCTTACATGGCAAAACGAATTCCAATTAACTTCCTAGCGCCACAAACGTAAATCCAAATTGGTATCTTCTCGCAGTTCATGTCGATCATTCACTTTGCCCTCGGCCGCATGAGCTGTAACGCTTGAGCCTTATGACAGAGATATCGGTACTCGTATCCGCCAGCGCTGTGGCTCTAGGTTCTCAACAAAGCGACGAAGGCTACTGTGGTATTGACCGACTTTTAGTTCGGCCTTAAAGTTGGAATACAGCAAAATTCTTCCCTAAGCCTAGTGCCGCCCATGTTGACACTTCGAACGACTGGCGCAATGCACTCAAGGCTTACATTCTCATTGCGGCATCTCCTTGCTATATCATTATTCGTAACATGTCTATATGCACTCCCAGATACCACGCTATGTGGCCAATATGAGAACGTCACGGATCAGTCGAATATATACACTTGTATGTGTTCTAATTATCATGATCAAAGCAAGATGTTGTTGCGCTGAACACTGATGAGGCGTCACAGTTAGCACCAATGTCTGGGGTATGGATAGGAGCGGGGCGTCTTGCATCAGGGTGTACAACAATGCAACCTCTCTTTCCACGACGTGGTCATGGAGAGCTAACGAAACACTGGTACATGCGTACCCCAACGTCAACTTCAACCCTATTCAAAGAGAGCCTATCCCTTTGTCAAACTTGTCGTCGCTTGATGTCAAGGTGTCGTGGTCAATGAAGCCGGAACTGAGCGCCTCGTCGCAAGGTCTGGACACGAAAGGTTTATCGATTGTGAATGCAAAGAGTAACGTAGCTGTGGACGTCTTTTTTGACACAGACATAGCAAGGGCTGTCAACACGACGGCACCGAGATACGAGATCATGGTGTGGCTTGGGAAGTTCGGCTCGATCTTACCCATCGGCGCGAAAGCCAACGAAGACACTAACAGATTGCCAAAGCGGAGGCTAGGTAGAGAAGAATTGTAAGTTGTCACTGCGGGCGACGCTGAATCGAGCTCTGACATGAGCTGACTATTTATCGTGTTGTCTAGCACCCTGTATCAGGGTCCAAACGACAATGGGCAGCATGTGTTCTCCTGGGTCGCCAGCTCCAACCAAACAACGTTCGAGGGAGATATATCACCCCTCATCCATTATCTGTGGCGCAACGGCCTCATAATCGCTGCAAATTATATTGGCGTAATTCAAATTGGCACGGAGCAAAAGCATGCAACATCAAATGTGTCATTCTTTATGGGGAACTTTGCCATAAGTGCAACGAAGGGCACACCAAAGGCAGCGGGAAGTGTCATGAGCAAAGGTATACCACCGGCGATCAGTTTATACGCACTCTGTGCTTTGGTGCTGCTACTCTTTATGTAGATAGTTTGTCGAGTTTGGAACGAACAAGGCGAAGTAATGAGATATGGTTCGAGAAGGGGGCTGTGTCGGAAACTGGGTAGTATTCGGAAGACCTTGCCTTTGCTTTATATACCCGCTACCTGATACCAAGTATTCAGTTCCCACTGGCAGCTCCGGCTAGTTACTTTTACAAAAATGACTCGAACAGAGCTTCCGGCCCTGGAACTCGTTGACCCTGAAGCCGCAGATGAGGTCGACGACCCTACCTAAGAGTTTACTGTTAGAGGATTTACAACAGCGAGCACTAGCAATAAAGAAAGGGTATTTTTGGGAGATAAGATTGATTATTGTCCTTCTAAGTTTGTTGCGCCGTCTATTGTATATCGCGCTCACGGTGCCTTAGCGCGCTCCTCACCACGCCGGGTTTGCGCCTTTTACAACGTCAGCAGTAAAGTCTTATTAAGACTTTTATAATTATGCCCTCGTGCTAAAGGCTACTGTCCCATTCCCCACGTGAAAATTTACTTCCGTGTCTCATTGCATTTATCTAGCTACAGATCTTTCCTATCCAGCAACGCTTACTCACAACTTAAATCTGCGCTACCTAATTCATCTTTGCCCTTGGCTCGAGAAGACAAGATGGGTGAATTATCTTGCCGGACAGAATCTAGAAACGGTTGCTGAGCTTGTAGCACCCCAAGACCTGAGTAATCAGGTTTGCGTTTGCCCATTCGAAACTTCAATGCGTTGATGGCATCTGCACGCGAATCAATCATATCTGGGGAGATTGATGTATTTGGCCTCCACCGCATCCGCAGCTTTATTCAGGGTCGACCGAATCAGAAAACTCTTCACATTAAGCTTTTGGATTGGACAGGTCGCAGATATCAAGCAGTCTGGCACAAGCTATGATGCTACGTATACGGCCTCGCCTGCACTTTGTTCTCACAGACCCTCAGCTAGAAGCGCTGAGCCAGGTGCCATAGTACGACACAGCATCTAGTTCGCCACCCTTGCTGGTGACATCGCCGGTGACTGTCCAGCACGAGGGACAGCGGCGCTGCTTAGATCTCTGTATCGCTTTGCTCGACCACAGACTCCGCGGTAGGCCACAACTAGAGCGTTAGCCTCCGCCGTCAGTTCTTCAGCGATCCTGAGAGATTAATTTGGAATACCCAGCAGGTGAAAGTATACGTTCGGGTAGTACAGAATTTTCTTCGTCACGCTCTACTGCTTGTGCATATGACTGGCGGCCAGCCTGCCCGTGGCACAGAGCTGCTTACTGTACGCTGGCACAATTCTGATGCCAGGGCTTAGTAGGCACAGAACGCTTTCTATTCCATGCAACAAGCAACGTCTTGCAAACCGTGATACGACTCTAGATGAGTACAATAGTCCACTCATCGGAATCCTCCCTATTAAAAGCCTCTTCTCTCATAATACCATGCACATAAGCCTCGCAAACGAATTTGAAATGTTCAGCAACAGGACGTTCTATATACGGCACACTCCAACGGTATAATACAGTGATATCATCCCCGAATTCCACGGTTTTTGGCACCAAGCCAAGACACCCTTTTTCTGTAATGCAGAATTTACGATGATGGCATACATGAACGACTACGGAGATAAAATCAAATCCTAGTTGAACTTTGTTTGGGGGCTGCCACCAATAAAATCGAGGGCCAAGGCGAGGATCCGCGGCCATAGCGTCTTCGTTGGCATCTGCAGTCAAGTAACCCTTAGACTTAGCATAAGCTATTCTCCAAATGTTAAATGCGGCCCAAAGTTCCTCTTCGTAGTCAGCTGGGAGGTGCTCACATTTGTATGTACGATCAGCAATTAGTGTTCGCCAAAATGCGGAGAAAGGTCCAAGATTCGAGAAAGGACACATACAGTTCCTTATCCGGTGAAGCTGCCTATCGATCCATATACACGGTTCTTCTCCACCGGACAGAAGATGATGGGCGATGGGTTTACGTGAAAGGTATACTATCTTATCGACTAATGCACTCTTAATATCAAGGCCAGTATCAGACGTGATGGAGGACAGTACTCTTTTTTGAAAAGAAGAAGCATAATAAAACATCTACTGTAGAGAGTAGGAGGTGCAATTCAATAGGTCCATCGTCCAGTCGGGTGCCCAGCTAGGCAAAGCAAGCGATCTCTCCAGATATATATTGCTAAGAACTGCCAGACCTGGATCAGCTCGTAGTATTTGCACTGTTGTCCCAATAATGACCGCTCGCATGGTCGCATAAAGCAAGAGGGTAGTGTTCACAAACATAATGATGGGTTCAGAGCAAGATGAGAAGAACGAGGCTATGTGAAAGACTTCAAAGGCCTTGTTAGGATAACCCTAATATAGGAGTCATGATAGTGTACGCGCGGCGACACTATCAATAGCCAGAAAAAGATTGTGTTATTATCAGTTGGCAGTATGCCAAAGGGGCTGCATGGACGCATTAATCCACCCAGTTAATGAACGAGTGGATTCAGAACTGATTCGACTAGACCATCCATTTAACGCTAGGTTCGTGACGGGCACGGCTATTCCCGGGCCCGCATGATAAGACCGGGACTTGACGGCACAGAACTGCAGATCGTCGGATGAGCTAAGACTTTAATACTTGTAGTGGGATGATTGAGCCTCATACCAGGACTCTAGCAGACGAGTCCCCTGACTGGAGAAGCTAGTAGGAAATTATGGGCTTTGCCCTTTCACTTCACTACATAATCTCCTTCCGCGGCAACACTCAACACTTATGAACTGAAGTATGCCCATTAGAAGCGGTGGTAAGATCATAAAGCTTGGTCAAATCTTGGCTCTACGCGGACTGTGATGAAGCTTAAGCAAAAAGCCATACTTAAAAGTGGATCATCACTCTTTACAGGTACAGCATGGAGAACCCTGAATAGCTCGGCCCGTTCTCGGACGGATTTAAGTGTGCGACGCGTCTTAATGTCTTGCGGCAACGCCGTCGTCACGAAATTTAGTCCCACCCCCACTTGATAATGCTAGTTGCGATAGAACCCCTAAAGATGACCGAACAATCACACATGTATGAACATTTAATTGTCACTGTGAACCCACCATCCGACTGCGTAACCATCGCTGTCTCTCTTACGGGCAGAAATCGTCCTGCATGGATGTCAACATATTTTGTATAACATTTGCCTCATTTCCATCTTTCAGAACAAGAGTAGCAGTATTTCAAAAGGAGACAGGCGAGGCGCTGATCATAAATTCCTACATTGGGTGTGCTATCATGGTGAAATTTTGACCCAGAAAGCCAACCGAATGCTCCCAAGCGGTAACATTAGTGCTACAAAGATCGTCGTCTCGTTACTTCTTCGCAAAACACCACCAGGATTGCTGAGAAGCGAAGTGGTCTTCTCACCAGCAGTGTATTTACCACCATAATTCCAAACTGTTCAAGATTATCAGCAAATAAAAAGCAAGCAAGTGAATATCGTTAATATTGGGTTCTAATAAGAAGGACCGCTGACCTAAAACATGCGCACCACTTCCATCTTCTGCAACCTCGAATAATTTCTCAGGTACCATGACGTCTAAAAATAGATAGTCTTCAGTCGTCCTGGGGTTAATTGGCGGCCATAGCTGGTCGCCTGCGCTGTTTGAAGATACGTTGATTGGTAGGCCGGCAGAGCACTGGGACATAAATGGCATGGCGGTGGAAACCCAGCCCGTGTAAACTTGCGGATAAAGTCTTGGTATATTTCCAGTTTGAATTACAGACCTATTCACAGCTGCAGGCTGCGGAGGAGCGAAGCGTAGGTTTCTTAGAGGAGGTGCTGCGTATCGAATATTAGTGAAATTGTAATAGCCTATTGTGTCCTATCCGAGAATAGGTTTCACTGGATACATCTATGGTAGTGGCAGGGTTCAAAAGAAGGGTTATAACATACATTGAAGCTTGCTGCCTGGTGCAGTTCGTAGCCAAGATCAAGAATTAGAAGATTTTGTTTGGTAACAGCAGCCGCGGAATCCATCAGCAACGTAAAACTCACAAGCGCAAGTTCACTATTAAACTTGAACATAATATTCATTAAAGAACTTTGTATATTGTTTTTGGAGTGAATTTCGAAGGGGGTTTGGGAGGGAGATTCTGCTAAGTTTTTGTAGATATAGAATGGATGCAGATAAGCAGAGTACGTCGAGGAAATCTCAATATATGTGTACAGAATTTCAATATCTGAGATTTATCATACAAGATTCGCTTTAACTATCTATCGCAGGATTGCGGTGAAATTTATTTATGCCATTCATTTTGGCTGCATATTTGTACGCTCATCTGGCATAATCTGCCGGTTTGACACTGTTACCTCCAGTGGACCCTGCAAGTACTGGGTACAAACCACCGGAGATAGTTTAAAGGCTATTGAAATTTACTAAAGGCCAAGGCGAAAAGCACGATTCTTACAAACGTATGGAGCGACAAACTTCTACCTCCGGCTGGGAAGTGCCTGTTTTTGCACTTCAAATGTTGTTGGCTAGACCGACATAGACAAATTTGCTGCCTTATCAATCTATTTCCCCTGTCGATCCGGATTTTCCAGCAGACCGTTCCTAGAACTTGCTTTATTCATTCTAAAAAACATTAACTAATCCTTCACTCTAAGATAATACTTATAAGTACTTCTAGCTACCAATATAATTTCTATTAGAAGTAATTTGCAGAGTAGTTAACAATTAAGCTAGTCTGGCTTAATCTAGTGGTAACGTTACTTTTCTACGTTTAGCTCTTAGTAGAATTAAGTAAGACTAGCTTAATTATTAATAACTTAAGTAATTTAAACTATTCTTAGTAGAGTCCTAGGTCTAAAAACTTTGCCTCTTATAAGAATATTAGTCCGTGGTAATATAAACTCCCTTAAATAAACGAGTAGCGTCGTATTAGCTAGAGTATATAGAATCTCTAGAAGTATACGGATAGCTCTTAATAAGTAGGGTAGATACTAAATAATAAGAGGGCGCTTCTAAAAGATTATTAAGATAGAGAACTATCCTATTACTTTAACTATTTATAAGAATATTAAGTTAAATATACTAAGCTATAAGGCCCTATTATAGCAATCTATATGTATAATAAAATATATCGTCCTTAGTGTAATTTATTTGTTTAGCAGTGCTAAGTAGACTAAGTAACTAATTACATGACGTAACTAGGCTCGCGTGCTTGTAGGTCTTAAGACTTAATTGGTGTAGGGAGTCTGGGGTTATTGTTATAAGATAGGGCTATAACAGCTACCTAGCTATATTTCCCTACAAGTAGTTATAATTTCGAAATTTAGTAGTTGGGAAAGTAAATAACGTACGATCAGCTTTAACGATCCTAATCGCCATTGTATCATGCCTCTTAACAAGCGTCTCATATTTTCCTGAGAAGCAACCTAACTTCTTGCCAGTCCATGAGTCGTACACAGTATATTCGGTGTCTGCATTTAGTTCGGGTACCTCAGCGAAATCGATCGTCTTAATCTGCGCAATATCTAGTGTATTAAGAGCAAAAACATGGGTGCCTTTGGAAGACTCCCCACTCCAGTATTCCGCTGGATGTGTCTGATTCCAAGTCAAATCTGGATTGATACCCCACTTATACGGCTTAGCTGGGGCTCCGTAGACTCGATCTTGATTAAACGCGATAAGTTCCTTGTTTCTAAGAATCTCCAAGATTTCTGGCTTGATGCCGTCAAGCGGCGTGCCGATGATAAGTGGAGATTTCAAGGCTGCCCATAATGCGAAATGGGAGCGGTTTTCTTCCAAGGTCAAGTTGCCGTTGCCAACTTCGAGCATGTCCCAGTCGGCGTGACCCCAGAAGTTGGTGCTATTGTAGAAGAAAGATGCATGGTTGAGGATGGGCATGAGACCCCACGACCATTGGTGCTTTCCTGCCCATTCAGGGTAGATATCACCCCACATTCGCCAGCTGTGACCGGTCCTGTTGCCCCACTCCTCAATGTGAGCGTGACCCCATGCGCATTGCGAATACTCAATCGCGCGGTTGGTAGCAAGAAGGGCATCGCTCATGATCTTGTAACGGTCGAAGCTCTTTGACATAGTCCAGTCGTAATTTGGTGGTGCTGGAAGAGGCTTTGCTTCACCGTCTCCACCGACGGTTTGATCTTCGTTGGGAGGTCCTCCCAGCCAGTTTTCGGGCCACCATCGATAGTCATCGGCCCATTTGTCAGGGACGGCACAATTGTCGTATTTCAAATCTAATATATATCAGGACCAAATTACGGTTTGGAAAAATTGTGTACAAACAGTCAATGCCCCATTCAGCCCACGTCTTCGCGTCCACCTCTTCATGGCCCAAGGAGCCAGCATACCCACCGCACGTATGGCTACCCGCATCACCGTAAATACCGATCTTGAGTCCGAGTTTGTGGATCTTATCTGCGGTATGCTTGATGCCTTGAGGGAACTTCCTGTAATCCGGAACAATCTTTCCAGTCACGTTATCTCGCTGCTTATCTTTGTCGCTCCAACAGTCATCGATGTTAACATGGTTGTAACCGAGGTCCTTCAATCCGAGAGAGACCAGGAGCTCACCGACAGTTAGAAAAACAGTCTCATTGATGGCACACTCGTACTCATTCCAAGAATTCCATCCCATTGCTGGCAAACGGCCTGTGACTCCGTCCTTACTAATCAAAGCAAAACTGGGATAGACCAGCGCCAGTCCAAGGAAGGTCAAACGCAGAGCCATGGCCAGTATCGATTGTTGGATATGAGAAAAGTGATATTGACGTTAACTCATCAACCTGCTGATGTTCTCAAGCTATATATCTCACTATCCTGCGACGGCAGAGAGAAGTAAACTGTTCCGCTTCGCCAAGAATCAATATACCTGCGGACGTGATGCGGAGCCGGTCTCCGTACCGAACCCGGTTAGTCAATGTCTACCAACCCTGCAGTGATATTATGTCGATATGAATTGTTCCGACAGATGCGAAGCTAAGTGACTGTCTCCTTGCTATGGAAAAACCTAGTTGCAAGCCAATCTCAAGACCACCTGTCCTCCCCACAACGACAAGAAGGCTTTCTCGAGCTGCTACGTCGGCTTGTACAGTCAACCCATACCGGTCCTCCACTGAACACACCCCACGATTTTGAGCAGACTTAGATTTGCCACAACAAGCAGCAGCGCCAGCGCAACCGCATGAAAGAACCCAACCGCTGAAAAGGACATATTTGCCTGGCTCCTCACCTTATCCTTATCACAAAACAACCTACGCTCCTTATCTCCTGGAAAACAATGTGCTTGAGCAAATCGATCCCCAAACCTAGTATCGAAGTCCGAAGGCCGGGCATACATATGCGCCATCAACTGAATTCCTGTGAGACTTGTGTTAATCAGGTTTGCGAACTCGATATGCCATTGCTTGTCGGGCTGCTCGTCCGAGACGCCAAACAAGGCGCCCTATGCCTAGAGATAGCTGGTCGCGACGAGGGTTCTCCTGACCGATGAGGCCGAGCTGATTGCAGAGGCGCATGATGAGTATCGTCTGCCACTTGAAGTTGAACACGGCTTTCTGTGTCCGGTCAAGTGCGGGCAAGTTCTTGGTTCCAGGAATATGCGCAAAATCCCAGTTAGCGGCGAAGAGGACCTCGTGTCGTGGGTGCAGAGTTGGTACCGCTCCTGATACTTGAGAAAGGATATGGAGTTGGTTGATATGCAAAGAAGCCGAAGAAGGTATCCTTGGCGTAGCTGTTGGACCTGAACTAGGGGTCTTGGATTGGGTTGCAGTAGCGCACGCGGTTTATGAGGGAGACTAACTTGAGGTCAGCGTTTAGCGATTGAAATCGGGGGTGGGGTTGGATCCAAGGTTACTAGAGTTGCTGTTGAATGTTAAGCTGAGGAAGCCGGAGATTTAGTTAGACGTTGTGATATGCGTATTAGGGGACATCCTTCGCACCGGGTGTAAAGCGCTACTTACGTAATACTGTATGGTGTCTCCCGCTTGCTGAAAGCAAACTGTCTATAGAGAAGGTGAGGTCCGGCTTAAATTTGTTAGGATCGTGCTAATGCCTAAACTCGTCCGCGTTCAACTCGGCGAAGGACCTGCTTGTGAGTTCTAAAGTCTGCCCTTTTTAGACGCTGAACAAGTCGTCCGTATGTTTCTCGTTAGCTAGAGGCACACAAGTGAGCACTTTTTTCGCTGGCACTCTGTCTCTAGGTCGTGTATTAGTGGCTACATGAACGTCGCCATCACCAACAACCAAACATGGCAAACCCCACCGGGGATTCCCAGACGCCACACAGCCCTTTTAACTGAATCGGAACCACTTCCTAAAGTATGTGCGTCTGATATTGTGCGTTCCCAATGCCCTCAAAGCCATGGGTTGCACTGTCGCAGCCCTGAAAGCTTTGACGTAAATGTCACAACTGTTCCGCGAAGCAAAAAGCATTCTGACATGTGTTCGCATTCAGGAGTAGTTAATAGGGTCCTAAGCGGTAAATCCATACTCCAGGATCGCCGATGAGGCATTTTAGCCTTCAACCGTGGACCCATTCAGAAAAGTTCCCCAGTTCCGTTGCTCCCTGTTTCTGGTGTATGTGACGAGGTTAGTGGCGTAGTAGGCTACCAGGCACGGTAGGCGAGTGGCGCGAATGCTTATCTAGGCAATAACATCACGACAATGTATAAATGTAGATTTGTCCCCCCGTCCTTCTTGGTATATTTACCGCCATACACTATGTCCAGGCACGGATTCGTGTTTCTGGTCTAGTGATAGATTTATGTCTGAAACGTGGGGACAAATCTCACCAGCCCATACATACTTGATTTTTGTAAGGTTTTTGGTAAGAAACTTGGTCGTTACGTCTGGAACTACGGTATCAGCTCGCTCGTGGAACATGCTATCGACTAACGACCCTGTGAATACTGCACCTCTTGCTTCTTCGTTACGATGATACCCTGCGAGTCTGTATCTTTCTAACATCGTTTCCGTTCTCCTCAATACTACCAAGCTCAATTGCCTCCGATTCGTTATCTGTAAGATGTGCAAACTGATGTGTGTTATCCATGATTCGAAACCCCGATGTTTTAATATGCGAGCTTAACGCAAAGTGGTTTGAGCTATTCAGCCCTAGCGGGCGGCCCCACCTATTGTCCGCCTTAGCCGGCGTGCTTCCGATGGTCACAATGTCGCTATGGCCTGGGGTGCCAGACGAGTGTGACTTGGGGTTAACGTTGCCGTGCTTTATGAAGTTGAGGATGGGTTTTAGGGAGGGTAGGCAGGCTGAGATGGGCGTCAGTAAGCTCCACCCGCGATAGGGTAGTTCATGACGTACCACACACAGTAGCTACATTGACTTCAATGCCGGTCCACATCATCTCATCGCTTCCATTCCAAGTGACGTCAGGGGAGGTGATATCGAGTGCAAGGACGAAAATGAGCCGCACGACAGATACGATCGTGACGCTGTCATATGTCCTGGTTAGCGCTGCAAATGTCATGCATGCGAGGCTCCTGAGATGAGACTTACAAGATACCAAGGATGAAAACGCTGGTAATGGCCACCTTCTGTGCCCGACATAGCTGCAGCGTCCAGATGTACGGCAGGGGCAGAAGCAAGATAAATACATCAGTGGCGATATTTGGGATAGCATTGGCTTTAAAGAATGTGTGAACGTCGACGCCACAGGTGTATTCAGATGGAGGCATGGGAATGACTGGATCAAATCTTTCCCAGAAGGCGGATATCGGAAAGCATTGAATTGAAGTCACCAAAATCTGCAATTGCGTCAGCATGCCGTCCATCTCTCTAAATTGATACATATGATAACGAACAACTGCGATTCCCCAAGCGCCAACGATACCGCACAAAATCCAAATGGGCAACCGGATCGTGGGCTTGGTGCTGAAGATACGCCAATAGAAGGCGAGTATCGACCACTTGATAAAGGTAATGCTCAGGGTGTACGTATACTCAGCGACAAACAGGCCCATAGCCCATACCTTCATTACTGCAGGTGGACCGACCCAAATGTGGCGACCAAACCCATACTTTACCACTGTTGAGTATGTTTTGTCAGCTTGACGCGATAAGAAGATGAGATCAGAGCAAACTCACTCCAGCATGTCACGTCGAACATGAAAGCACCCGACCAGATCTTCCCTCCAGTCAGCACTTACTGCAACGATGGGCCGCGCCTGATTGGCCAGCAAAGGGGGGTCGATAGCCCTGGGTTGGAAGACGGGGGGAGGGGTTAATACCAACGAGGTGATGATAAGCCAGTCGTCCAGCCATAGCCCATTCTTGGTGAGTTTCCGAACTAAAATACGCAATCCGACAGTAATGACCCCCAGTACCCAAGTCGACGTGAAGCCAGCAACTAGTTGTAGGACTTTAGTCTCCCTGAGGTCCGTTCCTGGTGGGGGTTTCCCAATAAATGCCATGGGACTCCACAGCACAGATTTTTCGAAGCCAGAAGGGCTCCTATCAAGACAGTGGAAGTTCTGCGAGTTTCTTCCTTCAAGTTCGTCTGCAGGTCGCGAAACGGGGCTCTCAATGCTTCATCGCGAACTGGAGAGATCTACACGGATTCTTATACGCACTGACAGAACGAAGTTTGCAAAGGGGCTATTGGGTAGTTTATGACTAAGGCTTCGTCTAATAGGGAAAGGTGGGAACTTAGCCCACTGTCCGCTGCCCTGCATGACGCAATGTTCGAGCGGCAGCCGATCTTGCGAGTGACTGTATCCATGTTCGGTGCTCGGGTTATGTTTGTTTTTGAGTTCGCATGACTGACTGAGCAGAGAGGCGCTCCGACCCCCTGTCTAGTACAAGCTGTTGATCGGTGTGTAGTGCAACGTGCATTTGCGAGTTACGGCAACCACTTACGGAAGTTCCCAGATGTTCGTGAATCAGGGATGCATGACTTGGAATCATGTCGCAATCATGACTTGTTCTCAGCTAGACAGCACTAAATTCTTATATGTAGCGCAACTTTTTGAGCAGAAACCGCAAATCCTTGTCGTGAATCTTGCGTCATCAAAGGTGCCATGCCCGACCCTGGGGGCATTAGCAAATCCTCCAGGACGGGCAATAGTGAATATTTTTGCGGCCGTTAGTGCCACACCTGGGCGCGGACGGTATTCTTATGAGTCAGTCATAGTGTCGTCAAGGGGTGTCTGGCGCTTCTGGCTTGGCGGCTGAAAACACGCTCTTCGTGTAACTTCCTCCTCCCGCTTCCCCGCTTCCTCCTCCCGCCGCGACGCAAACGTTAGGCGTGGCACAGTCCAACCTATCGACTAACCTGCGCGATGTCGTCCGAATTTGTAAGATTCTGCTCTAGGGAGGTTTTTGTCTTGTACTTTGTCTGCTCCTTGTAACATTGGGGATTGGCTCCTTCGCTCCGTCATGGTACATCTTATGCGTCTTTTTCTCAAGACAATGAAAGGCAATATCACTGGATTTTAACTTTCAGCTAACGTCCCTAATCTATAATTTCAGCTCAAAGAGCGTTGTCGAGGTAGTGTCGCAACGATCCAGAGGCAGAGTTTTTATAACTGTCTAATACAAGGGCGGAAATTAATATCTTCAACGCCATCCGGAATTCCCCAGACGCTACCAGACCATCTCAACTGAATCAGAAGTCTTGCAGAACACCACTCTCTGGCTTCACGAAGAAGCTCTTATCTTTTTCAGTTTTAGGCCTGTGCGGCGCCGCTACAGATGCGATCGCGCACTTAACTTCGTGTGATAGCGATAGGTCCATATAAAGGGACTATTTAAATAGGTAAGATATAGTATGAACATAATATAGAGAAGGCTATTACAAGAGGCAAACTACCAAAGGATAAAACCGTAGATTAGACTTATAGCTTTAAGGTTAAAGTATAAAGGACAGATTCTAGAGGTTACGCACTACTACTATCTACTAAAGGATAATTAATTAGTATACTATAGGTAATAGGACGCAAGAACTATACTATTTATAAGTACTATTTATAATAGTAAGTAATAGGTAATTTGATAACGACGGTAGCCTATAAAGACTTTTACAAATTTAAAGACTATTTAGAAGCTATATAGTAGTAGAGTAGAGAAGGAAATAGAGACTAAAGTAGGTAGACGAGTATAATTATAATACAGTAAATTATTTTCACTAAAGTAAAGCTAAATTATCGATTGATCTGTTCTTGCGAAGAGAAGGACGGAGACAATCTTTCTAAGCAAAACTAATTTCAGATCATCTGCTTTTTAAAAATACCCGCAACTTGATTTCGTCTTCCCGCGCAAGTTAGATCACATCCTCTCAGTTTGCTACATTCCAATTGGACTCCCTGCAAATCAAACGCCACCAGCGACTCAAGGCTGTAAACCAGAATTTCGTCGAGTTTCTGAAGCTGGATGGACTCTACCTAACCTATTGGCTCAAGGCAATAAAAATAGAGAACACATTGCTGTGACTTGTGGGGACATAACAGGTCAACGCGTTGGACCAAGATCTAGCTTGTGAGTTTAACATAACTACAATAAATTTGCTAATTTAACGAGATAAGATCCGTCATCGAGTTCCTAAGTTCTGTCTTCAAGTACCTTGACCCAGATGACGATAAAAATCAAAGAATTCTCTACTCGTATATCAAAGATGATATTGAAACAAAAACGGGGACTGCTAGTGATAATTGACAAATGAGCGGACGCGGCAAAAAAGAACGAATATCAAAGAACAGCAATGCGGCGCTACAGTTCTCGAAAAGCCTACGGCAACGTATCAGGAAGATGACCCTAGGCCATATGAACTGGATTGTTTTCAAAGCTCAAGCTATGGGTAATGGGAGCTTCTCGCCCCATTATTAGCCTTCTGGGATTTCTCTCAGCAAAGAATTGCCCCCTGAAGAACTGTATTGGTTACCACCACTATCATCACTCGATACGCCATAGCAACTGCTGAAAATCTCGACTTGTAACGATCTATCCCTATGGTATGAAGCAGATAATCATCCGCCCGGATTGATGGGGACTGGCTCAAAGGACAAACTGAAATCGAAATGGTGGACTTGGTCAAAAAGGACTTGAATGGAAGAGTGCGCAGCTGGGTCGCAGAATTGTAATGCTCTCAATGAAAGTGGTACCTACGCATTTTTTTTAAAGGAAATCAACGGGATAAAGAAGATGTTATCGAGCCGAAGTATGGCTTAACAGATCACATGTAATGATCTGTCTAGCTCTAAGAGTTGTGGAGACACTTGGTCCAGAAGCACAAGAACTTGAAAGGAATTACTCCTACGACGAATTGCGACGCAAGACTCTCAAACGTTTTACTGCCGAAAACCCAATTTCGAAGCAGCGAATGTTTGCTACAACTCATCGGCAGGACGGGACGCGTTTCTTGTTTCATTCTAAGATTTCTTCTTTGACGCAGCAGATAAACACAACTTCTTCACGAAACTCAAAAATCGAAAAAGCAGGTCAAAACGGAATGAAAAGTCACGAGATCTCGACAGAAAAGCGGACCCTTGGAACTATGCTGACGATCGGTGGACCTAACTGCGCTCAGGCGTCCCGTGATGAATATCGATATGTCGAGTGGAGCAATTCTGGTACGCGCTCGCCCTCGCCCTTTGTTTGAATGGAAGGCGCGTGAACAATGACTCTGTTGAAGCGCTTATCGAGAAGAGTCGCACTGCTTTACCCAATCTATGTCCTAGGAGCTGCCTACAACGCCTGCACCGGGATTGAAGAGGTGAATATGTTGTCGTTTCTGAGGCGTCATATCCAACATGATACCTACCTTCTAGATAGCGCTGCTGCAGCGTTAAACTAGTGGGAGACTTAGCTACACCTCCCTCATTTTGAAATCTCCGAGTAGGAAGAAGGCAGCCTGCACTATCTTAGGAAAGGCGAGCGTCTCTCTTCGACTACGATGAGCCTACGCTTCAGCGGCCATTTCTCGGATTGATACTGGACGTGCTATATTTTAGAATACGGACCTACTAAGGACTTATATGAATCTTTAGGATCGCGAATACAGCCAAGTGAAGAAAGTGGAAATTGGAAGCGTCCTGAATCGACAAAAGAAGCACGAGAATACGAGTTTAAAAGACAGACAATACGATAGACATCTCAATGCAGTTAAGAGACATAACAGATACTGGCACTGGCGTAGAGCCTTGGAACGTTTAATGTATAATACGATGTTGGATGTCCTACATAAGGAAATAGCTGCAATCTTAGCTCCACTGGCTCTGCAGCCACGCAAGGACCACGAACCCGACGGAAGTACCAATGCATTTAAGAATTCCTTTCAAGAGGCCAGACAACTTCAACTTTTAGGCGACAGAGCAGGTTACTTCCTAATTCCAGATCACTGGAGAGGATACATTCAAATCCTTCTTTGTGATCGAAGACAACCTGATCGGCGACATTGACAGATTGAAGTATTGGAATCGGCGGGAGGAGGATCGCCGAAATCAAAGGCCCAGATGGACCACAGAGACGAGTAAGTGCATTTCACAACAACATCGAGACTCACTATCATAAGCCAGAGGATAGTTGGTGACATTCAGCGGTCAAAGAGTAATATACAGGCTTTCCGAGACTCACTACCAAGTCAGCTAGAATCGATCCAAGAGGATATCGGATTCTGCGGTTCTTAAAGTATCAATCTCTTCACCTACGTTACCATTATGTTTCTACCTCTAGGACTCGCCACTAGAGTGTTGAGCATAAGTCAACTGCCTAATCACTTTACGCTTATCAACCTTGTGATGCTAGCTTTTGGCGCTCTTAGAACAGCGTTTTTTGTGCTACTTATTGCGGAGCCTGTAAAGAAGATTATATCACCAATGGCCAAGAAGTATCATTCACTCTGATAATGGCTGTAGGTTATGGAAATCTACCGATTGTGGCAATAGAAAGTGTATCTAATGTGGAAGCGGATGAAGTATTCATTGTGAATAGGTCTTGTTGCGCCACCACTGCGATTGTTCGCAAAGCACAGGAGTAACTAGGAGGAGCAGACGAAATTATCATCGACACAGTCTACAGAGACGAAGTCTAAAGATGGGTCGCCAAATGAGCGGAAGCTAAATTGAAGAGATTTCAGAACAGATTACTCTAAGGATGATAAGTCGACCCAAGAGCAGCTTAAAGATGAAAGAGATAAAACCAGAGGTTCAAAAGATGGCAAGTTATCACAGAAGGAATCAAACGATGACAAGTCAATACGGAGACAGTCAAACCAGGAGCAGCAAAAAGATGAGCTAGCTGAAGTATCGAAAGACAAGATAAAAGTTGTGGTTCAAGAAAAGCATGTAAGTGATAGGCAACCAGAGTAGTCGAACGATGAGCCCCAATCCCAGGAGCGAGCAAAAGTTGAGTATACATCACAGGATCAACCAAAAGAAGGGCGATCGCCGTACTGTTAGTCCCCAAGGAAGATGGTCTTCAGCGCAGCCCTAATAGCCTCGAGGACGATCGTCACCAGAGTATTCGCAAGGAAGACACCCACCAGACGACCAGATCCAAGGCTGCCCCCCATCGTCGCGCCATTCCCACTTCTCAGCCTCGTCGTGAAGACCGCTTCTATAATTTATTGTGGAGGCAACATTTGTCGAGTCTAATTCGGTTTAGCTATTGCTCTACAGTTTAAATATTCATACAAACCTTAGGTATCTACTCCTGCTCACTAACGCTAAACTGCCTCTAGTCGTGGTGAGATGACATCATCGACACGTCCGACCTGGTGCCTGAAATCATGTGCACTCGATCGTACAGTTCGCAATGCTCGCATTACTCGCATTTGAGACTTGAGAAAGAGAAGAGTTATAAGAATCGATAAAACGTTTTAGATCAGTTCAAACTGACTGAGTCTAGCAAATCTCGGTGATTCTGACCTCGTAAAATTAACCAATTTTGACCTCGGCAAGCTTTGAAGCCATCGGGCTGCACGTAGTCAAGATGCGCAAACTTCGCTACAACGTCGCCTCAACTCTTGATGGCTTCATCGCATCATCAGACAATACGACACATTGGATCGTTGAAGACCTCAGCATCGACTTTACCAGCCTCTACGCTCAATTTTCAACCTTCATCATGGGTCGGCACACATACGAGACAATGCTCGCATTCGGCGAATCCAATCCCATTAAATCAAAGTCTGTTGTTGTTGTTAGTTCTACTATGAGTGGCGACCAGCAGGCAGGCGTTACAGTAATCAAGGATGATATCATCGAATATATAAAAGCGTTAAAGACAGAGGAAGTCGAAGAAGGCAATGATATCTGGCTCATGGGCGGGGGTTCATTGGCTGGTTTGTTTTTAAAAGAGAGATTGTTGGACAGCATGGAGATAGCGATTATGCCTGTTGTCCTTGGGAAGGGAGTGAAAATGATTCATGTTCCTGCTGGAGAAGAGGTAAGACATAGTGAGGAACAGACAAGATGGGCTTTGAAGCTTGAAGAATGTGAGAAGAAAGAGAGCGGAATCGTAATGACAAGGTATAGGGTTTCTTATGAATCATAGGATTGAAGAGGTGTATCAAGATCCTACCTCCGCTGTCAAGACAAAGTATCTTCAACTTGCCTCATTTCATATTCCTTTATGCCATCGTCTCTGCTCACAATGCGACATACGACACCTTCTTCGCGTTGTCGTGCAGACAGCACATGGTGATTGGGCTTTGATGTGTCTAGAAGACCGATTATATCTCCTTTTCGCGTTATGAGAACGGCTTGCGCGCAGGCACTCCATTCTCCTACTGCCAATTCTTCATGCGCTAGACTTTGCAGCTGAAGAGTGCCTTTACTGCGCCATCCTAGTCTCAAGTATTCATGGCGATACTGTAACACTTCCGCATGAAACCCAAAGGCGTTTCGATAATGAAATAAATAGCAATTATTAACCCGCCGAGACCGAATGTGATAGCCAGACGAAAGACACTGAAATTCGAATGTGCATCCGAGAGGATTTTCTATAAGGCAGCCAGTATTTCTAAAGACTAATGTTTATGACATTGAAGATAAGACTGACCTGACTTTTGCAAATATAGCGTTCTTGATCATTTGCCGGTGGTGCCTAAAACTTCATCATATTTGCACCACCGAGCCCGAAAGTAGCGTCAATGGCGCTACCCTGCATAGCAACCAAGGCTGCAGCATGCCAGTGCTGTACATCTAGCTGTCATTGGTCATCTGAAAGGGGTCCCTGAACACCATTGACAAGGCCGTGTTATGAACTCAATGGTGCAGCTCCTAGTGTCTGTTCGAATGCATCGAGTTCGATTCCGGTCAGCGCAGACATGATGGACCACTTTGTTCGCGCTAGCTCCTTGTTTCCCTGTCAGACTGGTGAGCAGCCAGTATAGTTCTTTGTTTGCCGCCGAGCCTTGAGCAGCTTGATGGCTTGCCGGCGGAATCGAGATAGCAGGCCTGGTATTGCTTTGCGCACCGAAGAACAGAAGCAGTTTCGACCGCGAAATAGGCGCCTACGGTAAGTAGCCCCACCTCCTGGTAAACTGAAGTCGTTAACCAGGAACAGTTTGGTGCGCCGAGTACCACGGATCGTTGATTGCTACTGGGTCGGTGAATTATTTGCTTAAGAGGAAAACCAAAGTTGATCCTATGCAAATCAGCTTAGCCGCTCATTGTAAATCATCGATCTGCCACAAACGAACCCTAAAGTATATTCTGATATAGGAGTATTTCTCCCTGACTGAAACTTGTCTCTAGCTGTACTTTGGGATATGGAACATTTTTTGCTGTTCTTGTCAGCGGCATGTGTGCTCCGTACAGGTACTGCGTGTATGGTGTCGGAATTCCTAGAGGTGAAAAATTCATAGTGCTGGTATAGCCTTCGGTAACCAGAAGTGCACAAATGAGACGTTGGTCTGTAAAAGAGGCGTTCCTCTGGGCAAGCATTCATACCTAGATCAAAGTGGCTGTTGAGGTACCCAGTACTAAAGAGAAGATTGCTATTGACTAGTCGGCAGATATCCTCCTGAACTAGACAGCCAGCGCTACGATGGGACGTGGCTATTGAGCGGTTATTCACAAAATTGTTACAGCCTTGCTATTTGCCATTGCTTGTATAGCAACTGAGAGCATAGTTTGAGAAGGTCACTAGTCACTGGGCAAGAAACGACAAAAGTACTGTAAAACACTCTGAGCTTGTCACGACCTCGGGATTCTTGTCTTGTCCGGCGATGTAGTATCCTAGAATACTGGCTTCACAGGATCCACGAATGAGTACCTCTTGTCCCATAGCCGAAGCAATCCTAGAGGAGAGAAGAATAGCCGCTATCAAACCGACAGCCAAGATGAAAGCAATTAGTGTAATGGGGATCACTATTTGATACAAGTGATTGTCATTGGTCGTTTCCGAGCCGACCGTGGATAGTGCATGCATCAAATATCTTAACCTGAGTCTGAACGATTCCTAGCACATTGGGCAAATCAATAGATCCATACAGCCGGTAAAGCCCTGCAACTAACACGATCTTGTCGCAGAGAACACACTAAGCCTCGAAGCCTCCACCTACCTGCTGATTGGCTTTCTGGTGAGCATCGCGTCATTGATTCGCTACTCAGTCGCTGTCGCACCAGTTCACGTTAGGAAAAGTATCAAAGCCATTGCCGGTAGGTCTTTTACGTTCTATGCTTATGATTTTCGGTACTGAAGCTGCTCTGCTCCTCAATCTGCTTCCCTAGGATTCAGGCAATATAAGATATACAGGGCTGTAGTGGACCCAAACCAAGAAGATGATTCCCACCCTCCCATTCAAATATATTTGATGATATCTGCGTGAGTATTCAGGTTCGTTCAGCAATCGCTGTCTCGGGAATATTCCGAGAGTATCTGTCGACCAGTGTCAGGGAAGATAGAATTATGATATAATTGGTAAGATGATCCCACCAAGTCTCCCTGCAGGAAATTTTTGCTACCTCTCTCTCACTTGGTCATTGTGATGATCACTTCAGGGTCCATTGCCAAATTTCTGTGCGACTAGCACGTCCACACTCGAATTAGGTGATGCAAGTCGGCACAATATGAAGTATAGAGCCTGCAGCACGCGTGTCAGGTCCTCTAATGACCTTGATTGAATGGTGTTACTGGTTTGTACTTGCTCATGGTTCATGCATACATCAAGGTCCCTTCGACCAGAAGTGTACAAACTTACGTCTGCCGAGCCTAGATTCGTAGGTAGTTCATACTAAACACTGGTTTTGTAAAAGAGGAGCATATTTCGCTACACGTCTCTCTTTACCACAAATTCGACCGCAACACCGTGTGTACCTAGGATAGATAGACCTCCCTTCATTTTCCACGCGTGCTGTCGGATTACCAGCTGATTTAGTACTACTATTAGTATAGTAAAACTTACTATATTGACTTGGCGATCGGATATTAAAAGCGTCTGTTGCCAGAACCTGCGTCAATGGTAATGCATTGATGCATAGTAGACCAAAGTACGCATTCGGAGAAAATCAATCGCCTGGTAGGATACACTAGATGTAATAGAAGTAGCCAAGCCATAATGAAATTATTCGACTTCCCTAGGCCAAGTTCTCATGTCGCACCCCACGTCGCATTATTCGTCACTACTTCTCACCCCCTCGATTCAGTCAACGAGTTGCTTGAATTTATCCTTCCCTATGCAATGCTTCTCTCGTACATGATCCTCGTACTGGTTTTGACTGTCATCTGTTTCAATCGCATAGTGGCCCAGAGAGATATAGAACGGAGTTTGTTGAGAATGATTGTTATTTCTGAGGGTATTATCGTTTGTCTACTCTAGTACAATATATTTTTGTAACGCTAATGTATGCTTATCATTTGCCATGCCATCTCAAAAGGAAGCTCATGCCGCTCACGAAACCCGTTAGACCAGAGAATATCATCAACCTGCCATAACCACTTCCATAGCCTGCCAAAGTCTGTCCCTTCCATGGCATACCGTCGACAAGCGCTTTGCTCAAAGGTCCAGAAATAAGATTTCCGACACCTCTCCACAACAGCAAGTGACCCATCAGCATTACGGGGTCAGCATGGCCGTAGCCTGCATCCTCGCCTCTCTTAGCGACCTCTTTCATGATACCTGGGTACACGGCCGTCCAACTCCCAGCAAAATGGCCATACATGACGCAAAACACGTACAAAACGGGTAGAGACTGCGCAAGTCCCCAGACTAGTAACACCGCGGTGGCAGTACCCACTGCGGAAATAATAATACACGTTGAAACATGAAATGAATCAGTCAATGTGCCCCCAATAACACAGCCGATTGTTGCGGATATATTTGTCAGCATTAGTGTCAAAGCTGAAAGAAAATTTCCAATATTTAGTATTTGGCGGGCGTAGGTGGGCAGGTAAATACCCGGTAGAAAGTAGCCCATCGCCTGGATGAAATTGACGAGTTGGTATAGAGTGAATAATCTCGAGACCACATATCGCATGTTGAAAGGTTTAATGTGAGCAGTCGCTGAGGTCGGAAGTCTTGGTCTGATGAAGAATGTCAAAGGAGCCGAGCATGCGAAGAGAATGCCAGCCCATACTCCTGTAGCTGTCTCGAACCCGAGTCGACTGAGGAGTGTTACAGCTTGGTATTGCCACTCACTGCTTAGTGCGCGCCGTAAGTGCCGACCAAGCCCTAGAGCGGCTGTCAGAAACGCTTGCAAACTACGGCCTGTGGAAATCAGAGTACGCTCCTCTGCTTCACGTACTGGTTGGTGACATGGGACTTCCCCTATCCGGTCTTCCTGAGGCAACGTTTGACTATCTGGCTGACAATGTTGATGCCATCTGCCACTCAGGTGCACTTGTTGACTGGGTGCGCCCGCTGGACGACTACGTCGGTTCTAATATTGTAAGTGCCCACGAGGTGCTACGTCTGGCCTCGTATGGTCGAGGCAAGGCAGTACACCTCATTTCCACAATGTCTACCATACCAAAGTATATGGGCTACGAGATCAAAGAAGAAGACCAAGAGTACGGATACACTACGTCAAAGTACATGGCAGAGCGAATGGTCGCAGCCGCTCATTGGCGTGGTGCCAGGCAGTGTGAGGAATGGATGGATCTGAATTGGATGTGTTTGGAAAAGCCATCCAAATCTCGGTTATCCAGATGCAGAATGGATATCCAAATCCATCCATTTCAAGGCATCGGTATAGTACGTTGCCTCCAATATCACATCCACTATCACATTCAATATCACATCTAATATTATATTTAATATTATATGCAGGGGCTTAGGGGCTATCATATTTAATAATACTATCACTATATCTATAGACACTACCGCGGACCTATTATATCTTATACTATTATCCTTTTTCTATATAACTTTCCGTACTATACGTACAAACTCTCTAAACTTCTATATTAAGAAGGGTTCTATATTATGAAGAAGGCTCAGTAAGCTTATTCTGAGCAACCTTCGTTACCGTCTTCGCTAACGTCGTTAGTAAAGTCGTCGCTAGATAGCGTTTCTGATATTGCTTCAGACATCTTAACAGAGCTAACTTTCGAGTTGGAGTGGAGCATAAAAGCGCGTACGGCCGACACCCCACTAATTGAGGGATTGAAATTTAAATACTATAGTGTTGTTTGGTCTCAACTTCCTGGCTTTAGTATTCCAATCTCGAGGCGTACGGCTAGGCTAAACTCGCCTATCTGGAAGTTTGGCGTACTAATTGAACATACCGAGACTGGCGCCCGCTGGTGGCTATGTGTCCGCTGCTATACTTCCGACCCGATTTCACGGATATGTCACGCTTATTATTATAAGGTCGACGGCGGAAGCACGAATGTAGTTAAACACATCCGCCAAGTTTACGGCAAAACTTGGAATAAGGAGAGAGAAATTATCCCTTTTAAAAGAAGGGGTATATTGGTGCTAGCAGCCTTAGATACAAATGAGTCTCGAGAGTAAGAGATATTAAATGCGCTGGTATTGGCCTTCGATGAAACCACCTTCTAAAAGCTTCTTATTCGCTGGATTGTCTATAATAATGTATCATTTAGGCAGGTTGATAGTAAGCCATTTCGCGACCTTCTTGCCTATCTCTCGCCCCGCGCAAAAGATGTAATACCTACCGTAAAGACTGTTAAAGACTGGATTATGGAAGGCTATAGGATTTATAAGGCTAAAGTCAAACAGGAGTTGCAGGATTCTGTTAGTAAGATCTACATCTCCTTCGACCTCTGGACCTCTGGAAATTACCTCTCGCTTAACGGCATTGTTGCTCACTTTATTAATGCGGAATTCAAGAACTAAACGATACTGCTAGCGACACCTGAGTAAACCGACTCATATGCGGGTACAGATATTGCGGAGCAGGTTATTTCCGTGATTAAGGACTTTGGTATTTAAGACAGACTCGGCTTTTTTGTACTGGATAATGCTTCGAGTAACGATTCGGCAATGAAAGTAATTGGAGAAGAATTTGGCTTCGATCCTAACGAGCGCCGCCTGCGCTGTGCAGGCCATATTATCAACCTTATTGCCCGCTATCTCTTATTCGGCTTCGATAAGAACCTCTTTGAATTCGAAGGGTCGGTGCCGGCGAATTTGAAGGAAGAGTTAAATCGATGGAGGCGAATAGGACCAGTTGGTAAGGCTTATAATCTAGTTGTTTGGATATACGCAAGTCTATAAAGACGAAAATGGTGGCACCAGGCCCAACTTAAATACTTTAAGTCTATTATCGACCTAACCGAATGGAATACGATCAAAACGCGCGAGCTCTATAGAAGTAACGATACTCGCTGGAACAGCGTCTACGACGAGATTAAGATACTCCTTAAACTCCGAGCCCCTTTCAAAGACTTCTTATTATCTAAGTGCCAACGTGTCGTACGAGAGAAGTCTAAAGGACGCTGGATTTAAGACGAGGATTATTCTTGGAATGCTATCCTAAAAGATACGCTTGATTCAGAAGACTGGGAGATCTTGACCCAGTATTAAAAACTCCTAGAGCCTTGCTGGCTTATAATAATAGATCTTGAAGGTCGGCTAGGTGATGGTAAGTCCTGTGGGATTAGTAAAGTTTAATTTGACCTTGAATTTATTGTTGAGGAACTTACGGCCGCTTACGAACGTTATAAACATGCATCACTAGCTACGACTGAAGGCTAATGGCACTTCGTTACGCAGATTAAACTTGCACTTGATAAAGCTGAAGAGTACTACGCAAAACTCGACGACTCACCGGCATATCTTGCGGCTGCCGTGCTATATCCTGCCTACACCTGGAAGGTTATCGAGTCTTAATGGGCAAATAATAAGTCGTGGATTACGGCCGGCCAAAAAGAAGTTAAGTCGCTATGGAGTTCGACCTATAAGTAACTACCCGTCTTAGATGCTATGTCACCAGCAAAGAAGACTACGATATATGAACCTGATACGCTGGAGACGTTTTATAACCGCGCAAAAAGTTTGGCTAAGGCACGAAGTAATAACTAAAAAGCAGCTATCCTAGATGAGTTTGAGCGATATAGTAACCAAGAGCTAATTGAGCTTGAGTTTCCACTTGAATGGTGGCGGACTATTGGTATTAAGGAGTACCCGCATCTGGCTCAAATGGTATTCGATATTCTCTCGATTCCAGCAATGAGCGATGAGCCTGAGCGTGTATTCAGCCGAATGGGGCTTATGATCACGACCCGCCGCAACCATCTTAAGCAGCCCACGATACAAGCAGCTCAGTGTTTGCATTCTTGGGATAAGGTAAATATTATTACAATCAAAGAAACGGAGATAGCACCTATATAGCGGTAAAAAAAAACCTATAATCTCGTCTCGCATAAGTGATTTCGGATTTTTCCGGAAATTTTTCCATCATCCATCCAACTACCAGTTGGCAAATGGATGCGCCGCCAAATCCATCCATTCCTCACACTGGTGCCAGGGCATCCGTCTACCCCTTGCCTTTTTTCACCGCATCGTCTACCACAGGCCACTTCAGGCTCGATCGTGGCGACTTCTTGCACAACTTCATTTCTGGTTGTGTCGAGATGGGTTCCTTTCCATCGCTAGACGCCAATTTATCTGCCGTGCTACCCATTGATTACCTGTGCAAGACAATCGTTGCTGTCATGACCCGAAACCTGGACCGAATTGGACAAAATTACGACTTTGCCAATGCCTGTGCACCACGCTTCAATCACTTCTTCAAGCTCATGTGTGACGCTAGTTCTGGACAGGAAATCATCCCTTTTCTCACCTGGCGTGAACGAGCACTCGACTATGCTGCTACACATATGACCAGCCCAATAGCACGTATTGCGGCCTTGCTCGATGGTTTTACGGACGACAAAGGCGGAGCCGCTATGGTAAAGGGCTCAGTCCTCAGAGATCATGTCTTTGGAACAGATGATTTTCCGGTACCCTTGATTGACGAGCAATTTGCGCGGAAGTACGTGAGCCGGATAGATGCTTCCCGAACCGAAAGTGCGAGGCTATCAACCTTGTTAGGCAGGTAGAGATGTACGTTCCGCGGCTCTGTAAAAACCAATACTCCAACACACCAGACATGTCTCGAGCATAAGCATAATCGTGATTGGCCAGGTCCTGTGGGGAACTACACGTAATAATTGTATAATCCTATATATAAAGGGTGTTTAGGGCTCTTTTATACCGTGCGTAGGCGAGCGAGAGCAATGTCCGGGGAGCAGGACGACCTGAGGGATGGTATTCCGTGAAGCATTTAAGCGTTATGGCAGAATTGACTCCGAGTAAGACTGCTGTGAGCCACGAAGGAAGTGGCGTGTTCTAGACTGATAGTCACGCAATACTAGAACGTAGTGAGCTTGTCCCAATAGGAGCTAGGCTGCCTAGGCTGCCAACTTGAGGATCCTGCGGCGCCTACCGTAGCTACATGACGCGCCGGCATTTAGGATATGGCCGTATTGCGGCCTCCTTTAGCTAGCGGTTCGGTAGAAAAGGCAATTTCCTAGATAGATATATTGACATTTCCTGATTATCAATTCTGCCCTAATATCTTCACTCGCCCCGTAAGGTATATGTAATCTAGCCGGTACTGTCTCTATATAACCCAATGTCTACTTAGCTTCCACTCATGTCCTGCTATCCTTAACTTCAAGAAATTGCTGATTTGTTTGAACGGCCGCTAGCAAAGCCACTGACTTTGGAATTTGCCTTGGCTGCAATCCTATGAGTGACTACTTTCCTACCTCGGCTAATTCCCCAGAGTGCCGCGTCCTGGACCGGTCCCCCGTTACAAGGGTTTGCAAATACGGATTGGGGATGTGTTCACTGTCAGCAGCTAGATCTCCTGTAGACAGTTTTCGTTTTGTGTAAAACGATCCGTCGCGCGTCCTCCAACCATTCCTGCATCTGGTACTGAGCGCCGCCTCCGTGATTACATGCCCGTTGCCATAGCTCTGAAGTCTTTTTGACGTCAGTCAACCCTACTGCAGTCAGCGTGCAAGGGAGACACAGTGATACCTGAGTAGGGGGCCTGAATGAATTCTATAGACAAGGTCGAATTAGCGACAAGATTCGCTTAACAAGAACCCACCACGGACTGTTACTCTTCCCGCCATATCAACGGATTGCTCCTTTAAATGTAAATCTGTCACATACACACAAGTGATACATAAAACTATCACATATTATCTTTTACGATCGGTTCGCGTACAAGCACACGTCCAACTCTTCGGCCGATCCCAATACCTTGATAGTTATAGCGGCCGGGTTGCCCTAGGAAGGGTACATGTTATGGAACAGCATCTTACTGTAATGATGGATGGAGGAAAGGACCCGTACACAGATCTCGGCAATGGACTACGATTGGAAGATATAAGCCGACGGTCAGCATGCGACCGATGCAGGAGAATGAAGACGCGCTGCGAGCGGTCGACCCTTCGGGATATCACTCAATTGCAACAATGTCCTCGATGCAGCCAAGCACGCGTCAAGTGCGTCACAACATTTGAAGCGCAGCATCATCAGTCTGATGATTTAGCAAAGCCAAATCAGAGAAATTCGAAACAATATCGCGCACATCCGTTCAGATCAAACAGCAGCTGTCTAGTTCCGGAAACCCATGGGATTTTTGGCGAGCAACATCATCAACATCATCATCATTGTAACATGGCGCGGGAACAATTCCCCAAGCGTTTGACTGGGGAGACTCCATCAGCATCATTTGCTATGTCCAAAGATTCAAGGTCTGATGAAGATTCATTGATACCGCATGAATTTGATCATCAATGGCATGATTTGAGCGAGAACTTTGATTTGGAGGGAAACCCTATACTCAAGAACCGGACCATCTCCTCGTCTACAAGTTGCAACACAGACAGCACGACCTTCATGGAGGACACGGCAATAACATCAGCCACTGTGCGAAGCATACTCGAAACACCGTTCATCCAAACACCGCAAGATAGCTACAACCCTTTATTGCATAGTTTGTCAACGCCGTTAAGTCCTAATTCATCCAGCAAGACCATCATGAGTAAGCTGATGGAATTCAACAATAAAGTACCGCACGATCTACAGGGCGCCAAGGACATAACCGGGCCTGGGGCGACGATAAAAGCACGTTAGGAAAGACTTTACAGTATGCTGTAATTTTCCTAGAGCTACTGGGAGCTTTTAGCCATTCTAGAGATGGCTTCGATGGCAGTTCATCAAGCTCAGAAAGTACAGGATCTCGCTTTGGAGCTAGTGGCACACTCTCCGGTTGTAGTGATAAGTTGGACACTGACATAGCGTTGCAGTTGCTCTCATGCAACATGAATGTATGCAACATGTATAGGCCGCTCTATTACGGAGCTCACAACCCAAAGCTGGCAGCTGGAAGAAGTAGAAGCGCTGCCCGCGCTCCGCCTCGAAGGACTACAGAGCCTAGACATAGAGATGCGAGTTCAAGTTCTAGTGCATATGTGTTCTCTAACATTTTTCAAGATCCAAACGGAACTTGACTTACTCAGACGGCGAGGATGGCTCACACAAACGGCCGATAGAACGTTTCAAATTGTCCTTGGGATTGGGAATGAGGGAAATCTTGGCCGAGAGTTCGGCATGGAACAGACATTGGATAATTTTCGCCGTCTACTCTTGTCCAAAGGACTCTTGACGATTTAGAAGTTTTTATCTTTTTTGGACAAGGTGGTGCATTTAAATAGCAAGTTATACCAATGATCATGATGATTATATTCAGTTTGAAACTAGTTTCCTAGTACCCTCACACCTTTTAGTATACGCATGTAGGAAAAGAAGGTGGATAGCACTGGAAAATTTGAATGAGACTATCCGGTCGAGCTTTGAATATTAGGAAGTTGAGACTCAGAAACTATGGTAGTAACAATGAGTGTTTCTTCAAACTAACACAGGATTCCGAGACAGTACTAAGGATTGAAGAAATTTATATCTAGTTCAGAGATACGAATAGAAGACCACTAATTTATATCTTTCAGCACCTGCCTCGAACTTGTGACTTTGCTGCATAGCATTTTCCCTTTCCATCTGCACAAGCAAATCCTGAGCCAGCGATAGAGCGGCAAGCCGCCTCCCACTCTTTCCCCATCAAATAGTTGCCATTACTGCCGACACACTATATAAGGCACACAATTAGGAAACAGAACTCGACGGGAATGTGGTAACTTACCCTTCCAGCATTGGCATCCCACGCCACATTACTATTCTGAACCAGTTTAGCAAAAGTTTGGCATGTACAGAACCAGTGGAATCCGGATTGTAAAAGCGCAAAGGGCTCATTGCTCCAAATGTACTGGTAATTTTTTGGAGATTAACTCACTCTATAGCCTTGTTTGGCATAGAACGCGCAGGTGTCCACGGTGATTCTTCCGTTCCAACTGTCGCCATTGCTACAAAAACACGAACCGTGGTCATCCGCAACGACGCTTCAGGTAGGCCCAGTAAGCTAAACACTAATGATCAGCCAGTTTTTACTCACAATGGTATTACAACGCTGGTCAAAAGCGCGGTCATGGAGAGCGATACAAGCTTCATTGTGGACAAGGAGCAACGTAACACTGGTTCTAACAAGCGGAAAAGAATTGTCAATCGCGATAGAAATTGTTTGTCTGATTGATAAGAGGATATGCAATAGCTTGACTAACTCGAGTATAAAGCGTAAGTTAGGTAGTTATATATATCATGGTCCGCAGCAGCTTGAGCTACACGTGATTTTCTTGAGTCGATGAGGAGATGGCATGAGCTTTGCTCTTGTATTGTCTCGGCCCTTTTCCTGTGAACACGAACCTTATCGGAGATTTTCCCGCAAATCACGCCTCAAAGTACTGCCTAAGGCGATAACAAGTTCAGTCTGCCTTATCGATATGCCTTGTTGTTTTAATAAACAAGAACCAACCTTCCTAATTCACCATAGGGGTTACCATTCACACGATCCCCATATTACTGTAATGTAGTGACACGAACAAAATGACCACGGCAGTTGAGAAATTGGACAGGATTACACCATTCGGCTATTGATCGTAACGCGACAAGACTACAAATGTAGCGTAAGTGGTGGGTTAAAGGCCGCACTGGCATTCCAAACTTCGAAAGATAGATCAATCATATGCCGAAACCCTTGTCCGTAGCCGACCCTCCCTTGTTCCCATGTGATACAAGGCAGATATGGCTCGATTCATGCTAGAAATGAGTTTAGACCCGGCTTTTGGTTCACCAAGAGATTGCGCGAATTTGTGGTTGGTGCCAAAAGCGCAAAGTTCACCTTAGTGATTCTTCAACCTTGTACATATCAACAGACATAAATATCAGCGTCAGGTCACTACCAGGTGAAACCTAGCTTCCACCCACAAACCAACCTGCATTGGCACTCTTTAAAATAGCGGTAGTTTCTCCATAGCAGTGATCAAGCTCTGTTCTCATACACACTCACTTTGCATTCTTATCGACAAGATGCTGCCCCAACGCCTTCTGTTAGCTATTTTCTCTCTACATAAATTTTCTGTGGCTACAGTCCTTCCACATCCGTACAGCATTTCCGATACGAAGCAAGGCCGGAGCTCCAACGCAAGCCCGAGGGTTATTCAACCTGATGAAGTCATTGTCTTTGGTCGCAATGGTGAACACAAGATCATGAAAGAATCCGAATGGGAAGAGCTGGTTCGCCAGGATGAGCTGTTCAGCCAGCAAAGCGGGCCCAGCGAAGACTTTGTTTCTGCAGCTTTGAACAGCACTGCCAACGAAGACACTCAATCAGTCAAACGCGACTGCGAAAAGAGTACTGAGCTACAAATTCTGGACACAACCTACTTCAACAACTGGGATGTTCCCATGTCTGGTGTAATCCAGGCTAACGGAGTAACACCTGGTCCTGGTAACACAATTTCTGTTACGGACGGGTTTCAACTTGCCAACGCTATTACTGTTGGTAGCACAACAACTGTCACTCTCATTGCTGCTATCTTACAAACTGCTGTTAATTTTCAATATGCGCGCACGTGGACTACCACTTACACTGCTGCATATACATTTACTGTCCCCAAAGATGACTATGGCCTTGTCATCAGCAATCCATATACGCGCAGAGTCTCTGGAAATACACTCTCTGGATGTACAGGTAGCTGGAACAAAGAATACTTCCAGGCAGATTCGTACTTCGAAACTTCTCAAAGCGGCCTCAGTTGGGTACAGGGTGTTATTCGGCTCTGTGCTAGTTCCAAATACCCAGTACCATACTGTCTAGGAAACGGAGTGCACCGTTAAAGTAGATCAAATTTAGGCTGAGAGTAGATCAGGGCGCAAGATGATGTAGGGAATTGGACAAAATCTAGTAGATTCATGGTCTCAGCCGAGTAATTACAGATGTGATAGCTATTTGGTCTTGCTGCGACAAGTTAAGAACATTAGTAACTTTGCGATGGATAAATGCGATGGTGAAGTTGAGGGAAGAGATGGGGAGGGTGGATGGGTCTTCGATGGAGCTTCGATTGAGAATGGAAGGTCCAGTTTCATTGATATTTCAACCTTTGCCAGATTGAGAGAATTTAGTGTGAACATGACAATTACATTCGTTACTCGATTTCTCCAAATGCTCTGCTATGCTCTGCAGTATTGCCTATAGCGCAACCGGAAACTAGTATCGCCAAGCTTTCTCGTGTAATTCGTTCGTAGACTTTAGTGCCCGCGATTTAGTTGCTTTCCTAGACGAATACGGTATAAATTGTGCCCTTCATACCGATCGAAAGAATACGGCAGGCGCTTAACCTCTCTTGTGATCTTCTTCTTCTTCTTCTTCTTCTTCTGATTCTGATTCTGATTACATTATGATGATCGCTTTGAAATGTCCCTAGACGCCTTGCTTTTCGCACGTAAGTCGTGGCCTGCGGCTCTCACGTGAGACTATATTTCTCAATTCATCCTCTCCACTGCATCACATAGTCATAGCTAAACAATAAAAAGGTTGCTACAATTTCGCTTGCAAAAGATCTAAATGGCATCGTCTCTTTCACCATGAGTCACCCTTGCCCATTCATAGAATGGAATTGGTGGGTCAACTTCCTTCCTTGTTAAATACCTCCACCAATTGTCTCTGACGTGCTTCCTAATATAACCTATTCTGTACGCGATATGCCATCTTGTTGGTAAATCGAATGTGTACTGTAACTCTTCTAAGGTCCGCATCCTGGTCTCTGGAACGAACAAATATACAAGTACAAATGCCACCAAATTCAAGCCGGCGAAGATAGAGAGCGCTGCCGTCGCACCCGCGCTGAACAGCACAAATGGAAACACCATGACCAGAACTCCTGCGCCTAAAAGGTTGACGGCAACAGAAACGGCCATACCAGCTTCACGAGACACTGAAGTTTGAGAAGTCAGTAATAGCTTAACCCTATCTGCACAAGAAGAACACTTACCCAGGGGGAATACTTCCGCTGAAATCGAAAAAGGTGATGTTCCGGCCGTTGGTGCATAGAACATCGTAAATATGATTGCAAAGATTGAAACCAATGGCACTCGCGCCGATAAGTTTGGGACTTTGAACAAAAACGCAAAGACCAGCATCGACCATGCCATGTTAGGAAGCCCAAGCGCCAGCATGATGGAGCGGCCGATCCTGTCTGAGAGCCAATAGGCCGGAAGTCCAAATACATAGTTCGCTGCACCGAACGCGAGGCCGATGATCGCAGCTGTTCGGGCACTCTCCGAAAGATTCTGTGTGCCCTCAGTGATGAGCGAGCGCTCCCACACTATTGTACCCTAAAGATGCAAAATCAGCAGAATTCTTCAATGGATCTCATGGAAGTCTTACTAAGAACGCGATAGTGTTTACTCCAGTCATCTGTTGACTAATCATTGCAATGGAAGCACTCAACAAGGCTCTTCGGCATCGTTTGTTTCTCCAAAGCTGAACCAGTCTCTTGAAATAGCCAGTTACCCCAATGTGGTACGAATATGGATTATCTTTCTTCTTCGCACGCTGTATTCCTACATCGATATCCAAACTCGATAGATCACTTACTCTTCGCTCAAGATTCACGAGCTCGATATTCCTGTCGCGATTGAAGTCGTTTACCTGGCTGGATTGTTGGTGGCTGTCCCTGGGTTGCGCTATCCCACCTATATTGAGAGTTGACGCATCCTGATTGACATCGTTCGAATGATTTGACTGCCTTGGTGAGATGGATGCTAGTGAATTGTTACTCGGGGGTTGGGGCCCATGTGGCAAAGGCCCTGAGAGCGCGCCGGACGAGCCCTGTACGCTAAAATCAACCCGCTCGGCCAAATTTCCATACTCATTGGCGTGTCCTTTCAATAACCGACTTTCGAAATCGAGCTGTGCATGTGCATACATGAAGTCACGGCTACACAACAGCCATGTAGTCTGGATCTGTTCAAAGGCCTCTAGGGCTTTCCGGTACCTCCCATGTTTCATCAAGTATCGGGGAGATTCCGGCATAAGATAAATCATAATCAATAAAGGAATTGTAGGTATCAGAACAGTATTGGTGAGAATCCTCCAGCTCCTGTAGGAGTCGCTTACATAGACAATGACGAGCAAGTTGGCCAGAAATCCGAAGAAGATACCTTCATTTGTTCAGCATTTTTCACGGCTCTGGCTTCGATCATGCTTACCTGCTGCATCTGCAAGCTGCCAATTAGCAAGAATAGCCCCGCGGATGTGCTCTGGTGAGAGCTCAGCGGAGTAGATGGGGACTGTACGTGGTCAGAGAGCGACCCATACTTCAGACCACGCCTTGTAATCGTCAAACTTACTGATGGACGCCTTGGCTCCTAACGCAATTCCGTTAATTGCTCGACAAATTGCCAGCTGCGTAACATTTGTTGTAACAGAAGCCCCGATCGTCGAAGCAATAGTTATGGCACATGACAGCATCACACTGCCACGTCTTCCCAGGACATTCTCTTGCAATGGATCCGCCAAGACTGTTCCAAATAGACCTGCTGAGAGCAGAGGTATAGCATTGAGCATGCCAAAGATCCAAAGGTCAGAATTACTGCAGTTGTCCTCGGGGCGATAACATAATTTGAATTGTTCGGGCATCCCGTACGCTGTGCCGTTATTGGCGCTTTGCGTCCAGCCCTGAATCATACCACCAAGACTTGCTGTGATGATAGTTGCACGGAAGAACTTTGACTGCTCCCAAAACCCAGTAGTTTTATCCTTTTCTTTCTCCAGCAACCTCTTCTCGGGCTCTGTGAGTTCTTCGGCGTACCGGCTCATTGCCTCATGTTTATCTCGAGCAAGTCTTGCCCCAAACCGGAGCAGCTCATACCTGTCTTTAAGATCTGCCTGCACCACGAATTGCCATACATATTCTTCGAGCTCCGTGCGTCCAGTATTGATATCAACCCTGGTGTCGTCAAATGTTAGGAAAGGGTTGTCGATGCTTTCACGTGGTCAGCAGCAGCTCAATTAGCACTTTAATGTACTAACATACGTTTGTCGTGGCCCTGTTGAGTCAATCTGTGCCGCTGCCAGTTTTCGGTCCCCACGTATTCCACTCGTGACGATCTGTGCAATGATCAGCTCCAAACATATTCGGGCGAGGATCTAATTGCAGCTTACTGGGGATAGGGCGCCGTTTGGCACCTTGTACTTCGTTGTCAGCAAGTTTCGCGCATGAGATATTTTATGTTGATGGCCTTCAAGACTGGCAGCGTCGATGACCACACTTACCCGGTCACCCATGCTTTCTACAGGAGCGGAATTGTCATTCATTATCCTGACTGTTGAAATCGAGAGAAACGCGCTGGAGATACATAAGAAGCTGTCTCATCAGGTCGCACACCGCGATGGCAAGCAGGGTTGGTATTATACCTCTAACTAAACGATATCTCCTCGACCCACAAGGCTGACTGGGGCTCTCCACAACCACAAGCGCAAGGCAGGTCTGCGGGATCGTCCCTAGATCCCCGCCCAGCCCTTCATGCACTGCAAAGAGCGGCCCCCTTGGGGACACATAAGCGTAACTCGCTTTAGGGTTCGTACTCTCCCGCCCTGACGGTATTGGATGCCTTGCTTTTTTCATCCCGTGGAGCCAATCAGCAGCCAACAAGCAAATGCTAAGCTGCTCAGCTTCCAATATTACATCACATTATCCCTCGACTGACCGGACATGCTTCGCCCTGCACACCTTTTGCGTTTTCCATGATCATCTGCCTTTCTCACATTCAGGAGGACACCTAGAAACCTGTGCGAAGACCGTGCTTCAGGCTTTTCGGCGAGTAGGCAAAACACCCCAACTACTGACCTGAGTGTTCAGCAGCAAATTTCCACATGCCACTCAGAGAAAGAGGCTGAGCCATTGCCCGTTTTCACCGCTGCAAATTCGCGATGCTCAGCCTGCGCCTCGTTCACCCCCCTGTTCTGAGGTCAGTTGTGCACGACCAATAGTTCGCACGTGAGTGTCTGCCTACCTGATCTGCGCCTGCGCTGCCAGTTGTCTTCCCCGCTCGCCTGGGAATCCAGGACTAGCTGTCATCCCAGTCCCGGTACCCGGCTTTCGTCAATCTTTGATCCTTCGACGTTCTGTCATCCCGATATCCGCAATATTCCTTCCGGATCCTCACGGGCTCTCCCAGGTGCTTTGCGCATGCCTGGGGTTTCGTTCCTGTCACGACTACGTGCCACGCGTTGTGCTCAGCCACCTCAAGTGTTTGCTCGCTTTCTGTTATATGCGCCGTTAGTCTGGGTCAAGCGGTGCAGTGATCCCGCTAAAGCTTCCCCACCTAGCCTTGCACTCACAGCACCACCTCCTAGACCACTGCCTCCTTCGCCTGCACGCAATCTGATCGTCCCATCCACCAAGCTGGACCCACTCACAATCCCAACGCCATCATGGCTGAACCGGTCTCGAGTGTGCTTACTATAGTGACGGTGTCCCTGGCGGTGGTGAGAGAAACCACCAGGTATATCCAGGAAATCAATGTCGTCAATGAGTTGATCGGAAGTCTTCTCAAAAAACTTAAAGATCTTCATAGATTGATCAAAGTGGTGGAGACGACATACAGGGGAGCGCATTCCAGCGATTCCAATGTATCGTCACAATTTGTTGGTAAAGTCCTCAACGCTTGCCAAAAGCGCTTATCAGACGTCAAGCCTCTGGTATATGAACTGGCATCGCGCGATTCTGAGACGTGGCTACAGAAGGTAGCACTAAAAAGGCGGTCAGATAATGTCAAGAAGGAAATTGAGCAAGCGATCCAAGATATTAACACTGATATGGAACACATTCGGACAGGTATTAGTTGTTGGAGTTTGTCAGTATAATTTATTCTCTGGTAGACGGCCGCTGACTCAAGTACAGGGACGTTGCCTCTGCTACTCGTCGCATTTCGGAAGCAATAGCAACAGTATGTCATCGGCACTGTATATGACCATTCAATAACAAAAGCTGATATCATGCAGCAACAAGCCCTTACTATCCGCGACGACTTGCAACAAATCGCCGATCGAAACACAAGCCCTCTCAGTCGCACATTGTCAAATGCAGAGACTCTCTTCAGCCACGACCCGATTGCGCAGCTACGAAGGACGTCGACTGCAACATCAGGGTCAAGACCTTCTATATCTTCTGCTTCGTCGCGAGTCATGCAAATACAATCAGACGATAACGAGAGCATTGTATCACATCAAGATCCTATAAAGCCAAAGGCGAAGAGCGACTGGGTAGATTTTCACTTCCAGATAGCGAAGTGCGAGGGAAATCAGGCGCGGACTGAAGAAATACGAACAATACTGCAACAACACTCGGATGCTTCATCGCTCGCGAGATCAACAGACTGCTCGCTGCGAACACCTCTACACCTTGCAGCTCAGCGCGGGGATATCGAGCTGGGGCGCATGCTCATCAAGTTCGGTGCAGACGTCAACGCGAAAGACTCGGAACCCTCCACTGTACTCGATCTTGCCGTAGCCAACAACCAGCGGAAATTCGTGGCTTTCTTACTTAGCCACGACGTTGATGAGACAGCAATCCTGAAACGAAACGAACAGAAGTTCAAGGAAATGAAGAGGATCATCGAATTCAGCAAAAACACGACACAAAAGGTGCCTAAGACTGCGACAAAGAAACAGGACGGCCAGACGAGCTGGAGCTCACGCATGAGGCTTCTGACTTGAATCGCTTATGACGAGATGAATGCAAGACAGCCAGAATAAAGTATCGCCGAGCAGCAGCACCAACCGCAGCAGTCGCACAAGAAGCAGGCTGTGCAGGGCGCCTGATGTTTTGCCTGATTGCACAGGGGAGAGATGCTGTGAGCTCACACAGCCGGGTTCTGCCTTCGAGCCCCGCGTACCCACCTCTCGGCACGCTTGGACGTTGCGTGGCGAACCGTCCCGTTGCGGAGAAGCTCGCGTTACTAACCCGCTCTGGTCATCGGGTGCGAGATGACATGGCAAGAAAGTTTGAGATCTTTATTACCATACTGATCCAGACAATTCTTGACTGCGGACAAGGTGTCAGCATGACCACCATACCTCACAAGGACTCCCCATTATCAAATCTACCCTCGCCACCTCATCCATCCTTAAGTCGCTTCAGACCCATCACGAGATAATATACAGACAACTCCGTCTGGGCCGATTTCTTTTTGAGATCTCGTTATATTCTCGATGGCGCTAAGGAGTACTGGACCTTCGAGGTGGCATTCCATGGTGGGCACAAATGTCTCTACGAATAGAGTCCTCAAGTTCCCTGGTCGGCAGTTGACTATATGTACCGATGCACAATTGGCGCACGATGCAGTGCACATGATTTCTGTGCGCTCTAATTCTTAAGCCCAACCTCAACTTTAGACCCGTGGCCATTCTTCATGTGTAGCAATGGCGGACTGTCCAAACAATGGTACTGTAAGCCATATCTTCGATTCTTTCTATTGTCGCGACATACTAACCATAGTCGCACAAGCCATATGTTGACCGTGTCGTTTCACCCTTCTCAGATCTCGTAAGGCCACCTGACGACCTCGTCTAGCAAAGTATTGTACATAAGCCTAGCTTTTGAGAAATTTTTTACATACCCGATACCCATATTTCATTTGGCATGTGGTGGCCAAGAGAACGTCGATGAACATACTACCAAATTTACTATTAGTTCTGTAACATAGCTTGTATAAGCACTGTATCGGGAACTTCACGATGGTTGGTCTGTCTTTAAACAAATCAACGTGTTCGTTCCCAACTTCTTGTATTATAATTTGTGACAACCCAAAATATGGAATCAGCACAATCATGCTCCCAGGACAGCCGACAACACGGCCTTGTGGAATGATGCAGGTGCTTCTCGCAGTTCGCAAAGTGATTTAAACGAGCCTGATCATTGTGAAACTTGCACACGAACGAAATGGGTTAAGTTCCAAGCGGTTGACTGATCTCATATCAAGGAACTAGATATGCTATTGTCTACAATGCGTCGTCTTTGACCAATAGGGTGTCTATTTGCAACCAAATCTATGTTTAACGATCCTACTCCCGCTTCACAAAGCTAGACAAGGCACCCACCCTTGTATTCTGTACACCCGAGCTGCTACTGGATCTGTAGGTTGTCTTGATCCATCTTCTCTCAAGCTGGCTTATTGCTGTCTATCCAATTTGATTTTCACCTTTCATCCAAGTACAGAAGTTATATGCACACGTCGTTCTCGTCTTACGTCATTTCTCTCTCAAACCGTGACATGGTTTCTTCTGTAAATTACGAAAACCGACAAGTTGATATGTATACTTTAGGCGTTGTGATATGGCTCCTAGGCCAAAGTGCTTTCAATCCAGAGTATTCCGATGCGCATCTCAACCCAGCACTACGCCAAAAGAAGCCCATTAACCTCGAAAATGGCATCCTTACTTCTCTTGCGCTCGTGATTACATTTTGTATTCGGCGCTTCTAGAATGCATATTCATATGGACATTTTTCCTGCTTTACCAGAACAGGCCGGTTGGCAAAGTATTGGCGATCGCGAAGGGCTTGTCCTCGGAAATCAAGCCATCCTATTCGTATGTAGACTTTGACCTACGTATAGAGTCATGGTTGTATCATATTAAGCTATCAAGGGGTCTAGAATAGACTTCATCAAAGTAGCGGCACGATCATGCAACCGAAGCCTTTACAACTACACCTAGAACCTAGAGAAACCGCAGAGAAGTACATTAAACCAGCCATTGAGGCCCATACACAAGCGAGTTCAAGGAGGCGCTAGAACACTACCACAAGAAAGTCTATATCATCAAGTTCGTTCTCTTCGTAGGATGATATCTTAAGCCAACGTTTTTGAACATACGAAAGGGGATGCTTTCGCTCATCGATAAAAACGGGAATTAATAGAAGGCAAAAACCATGTTTATTCAGTGTTCCACGAAAGATTAGCTACAATATTCAAGCAAACACTTGCTTCACCGAATGGACATTGTGGCACGGCAATCTGTAACGCACGGGAAGACCTCTAGGATTCGGCAGTTCCGAACACGCAGTATATAGAACAGGAAGCTATTCAGTCGTTTGACAATTTCAATTGAGGGCACTGAGAGAGTGCTTCACTAGTAATCAGAATACAATCCGACTTCCTCTACATACCCGCGATGGTATCGTGATGTGACAAGCGGCAGGGTAGAGACATACTGCGTAAATAAAGTTGAATCTTGGTAGCAAGGAGATGGCGAAAGCAACTTGCTCGGATGACTTTCTTTCCACAATTACTAGTCCTTTCAACACAGGCGCAAGCAAACTCATAAAATAACATAGACATGAATCTGAAACAAATTGAGTGGGGCCGGGCGGCACGGTTCACGTGCGTGTGCATCTGTATTTGACGCATCACGACGCGCTCATAGCGTCCAGGTAGACATGATCACTTGAGAAGGTCTTTAATTTCTTCGCCGCTGTATTCCCTCAAGCAAAGCCTCGACTATGATACCATTAACTTCCACATTGTTCAAGCCCATGCTTGGCATGGTAGCAGACATTATTGGCGTTTATGCCGCTTTTATCGTGCTTCTTACCATACCCACATTACAAGATCACGTTATTTATCTACACCGCATTACACTCACTTGGTTCCAAGACGTCAATACACCGGAGACATGGGGATTTTGGCGGGGCCAGGTTTCCATTTTCCACCTGAAAACTCCTGATGGGCAAACTCTGCATGCCTGGCATGTACTACCGCTCGAGGCATACCGTGAACATCAAGATAAGCTTCGAAAAGAACCAGTGGGCCTTTGCTCGGATATCCAGCAACGGTTGTCTTTCAAGCTACTCAGGGATGATCCCACCGCTCAGCTAGTCATCTACTTCCATGGAGCCGCAGGAACTCTGGGTTCAGGCTGGCGACCTCAGAGCTACAGAGCCTTATCGGCAGCTTCTAGAAATGTCCACGTTCTCGCCATTGATTATCGTGGCTTCGGAAATAGTACTGGATGGCCTTCAGAAACAGGGCTGCTCACCGATGCCCTCACATTAGCCGACTTCGCCATGAGCACAGCTGACATACCTCCGGAGAGAACAGTAGTCTTTGCACAATCCATTGGGACTGCTGTAGCGTTGTCACTAACTCACCACTATGCATTACAAACACCACCGATACTCTTTGTTGGCACTGTACTTGTCGCACCATTTGTCGATGTAGAGTCTTTGACCAGGACATACAAAGTCGCCGGAACGGTACCTCTACTATCCCCTCTTGCCATATTTCCGCCACTTCTGGCGCTTCTCAATCGCTTCATAGTCACCAAGTTCCCCTCGAAAGAAAAACTGGCAGCACTTATCAGCCACCTTGATAAAATAAAGATCAATGGCCGACAACGCAAGTACGACATTACCCTGATCCATGCCGAAGATGACTACGATATCCCCTGGATTCATTCGGATGTGCTTTTCTGGCATGCCGTCAATGCTACTCGGGAGCCACCCACTTCTCTCACATTCGATGAACTAGAAAAGATAAAGGGGAAAGAGAAAGTACCGCTAGGCGCTGGAGGCTGGGAGATGGAGTGGCAAGGAAAAGGTGGGATCATTCGAGAACAGATCTTGAAGCACGGTCTGCATGATCGAATCATGAGCTACCCAGTGGTCAGCCTTGCCATCTCGAGAGCTTTCGAAAGTCAAGATACAGATTAACAAGCTTTGCTCTAGCCTGTGCTCCTGTATATACATGTTTCGTAGATTTAGGCATACGACACAATTCGACAAAGTGGTGCTTACAATGTTTGCCATGTCGTGCACTTTTGACCAGCACCAAGCACGACGATCCAACTAAATCTTTATTATACCCTTTCTGAGTGCACAGGTCGTGCGAAAATCGGCCATACAAGTTACACAAATGCAACACAATCATTAGCCATGCTGATTAATCAATATTCGCGTGAACTGATACGCGGCATGATTTTGACGGCCTGTTGATCTATCAAGTCGTATGCAACGCTACCGATGAAATGCTGTATGAACATACAAGTGATCACCTCGTTTACTTTCTACTCATTCAAAGCACTTATCCCCTCTATATCGATCGTCTTCTTCACTCCCTCTCTCTTGACCACCTCATCCACCAACCTAGCATAGTTCGGATAATTTGACCTCATCTCAAATTTTGCCATGTTACCCCACCGATAGAAGACCAACAGATACGCATCGACTGCTGTAAAAGCCTCTCCAACTGCATGGGTCTTGCCTTGCAACTTTTCTTCAATGAACTGAAAGGACTCTTTGGCCCACTCTCGGCCTCGCGCACGCACAGCGTCGTGAAGCGCCTCATCTCCGATGAACCGGCCTGGCCTGAAAACACATCCAAAAGCTAGTCCGTGAACTGTGCCGCACAGCCAAGCTAGCCATTCTTGTGAGCGAGCATTTTCCAGGATAGTTTTCCCCAGGAAGTTGTGGGAGGGTGCTAAGGCGGAAATGGTGTTTAGAATGGCGGGTGTCTCGGTAATGAGCTCGCCGTCCAGCTCGAGGATGGGGACTCGGCCTTTTGGATTCAAGTGCAATTTGTCAGCTGGAAAACCTCGCTGCACTTTGAGATCGGTTATTGTAAATTCAAGACCAGCTTCGTTGAGGAGGATATGTGATGCCAAAGCAACGGAGCCAGAAGTCATGTACAGGTGGATTTTGGGCGCCATGTTGAGAAGTTTGGGCAATGCGTGATGATACCGTCAAAGTGGGAGCAAGCCAGGGAATGTAGTGTTAAGTATCGAAAAGATAACAAACAGCATCTTATCTTCTCTTATATGCTCATTCTCAGCTGTATGCCCCACCAAAAGCTGCATAAGCTGATCGAAGTCGTGTCAGCCTTGGCAGCCCTCACCTATTAATTGAAGTAAGCGCTGTCACTTGGTACTGCGGGGATAGCGATTGTGGGGATCTGAAATTTCCTCAACAAAAGCCTAGGGCACCTAGGTTATGTTGTGCGGACAGAAGCGTTCTCCACGATGATATAAAACCCATCGAGCCAGTCGCATTTGAAAGTAACATGCTCGTGTCACCATGGCCCAAGTTCTATGGCATCATCTAGTCAGAGTTGCAAAAATTGATTAATTGTGCCTGTCGGCTGTGTTACAAAACGTTTCGTGGCCTGGAAATTATTGGCGGAAGCGTTGAGTGGGAGGCTTGACATCTGAGGGTCCTAAACTCGAATCCACCGCATGACAGGGTTAAGAGGCTCAAGGGAGGACCTGAATGGATAAACGTGCCGCGTGAGATGCTGAAGTTTGGATAATGAATGTGCATGCGCTTCGATCTCTACACAATTGGTGCTAACCTAATATTTGACAATTCTTAACAGTATGCAGCACTAGAAGAGTAGAACGTGTGCTGTTGAGTTCTTATGCATTCATTAGGCCAGGACCTGTAATAACTTGTGACATTCGATATTCTGCAAAGAAAACGGTCCGCTGGAAACGGCGTTGATGGGCCTGTCCATAACACCAAACGCCGCCGTGCAAACATCCAAAAGATGGGGGTATCCCAGACTCTTCAGGCTATCTTTTTCAGAAAATCATGAACCATGCACCGCCAGCTGTAAGGGCCACCATCATAATCGTAATTATAGCCGCACCCGCTTTGTCTGCCGTTGTGATATCTTTTTCAAAAACTGGCAGTCTATCCTGATCATTGCCGATTCCTAGCCCCGGATTACCCTGACTAGTGCCTCCAGTATTGCTCGAGTACGGCGGCGGTACCCGGTCTACATTGAGCACACTGATGATGTTTAGTGCCGTCATCTGCGGGCCCACACCACCTTTGCCGTCGAAGCCAGTCTGATACCACCGCATGCCGCATTGATGATTGCCGCCATTATGTTGTGAAGGACCCTCGCATGTCTGTGCTGCGGCGACAGCTGAATGTTTGAGTCGTGGTAAAATCATGTCGTGTGTAAACGGAGCCATTTGAATGGAAACCGCGAGCCAGCGTGCAAGGTACGCTTTGAAGCTTTCTTGGTCGGCATCGCAAAGCTCTTTTGGCTCACAAATCTCATACATGACACCGTTGAACTGTTCAGGGTAAAATCGCTCAGTCTTGTTGATGAAGTTGGTAAGAGCGACACGCCACTTCTCAGCACCGTTTGTGTAGTTGTACATCTAAGTTTGTTAGCGCCAGTTTGATGACAGAAGAGAGTGCGGAAATCCTACATATGCGGCCCCTGCTATCATGATACCGTAATTGTAAGTCCACGGAGTTTGATCTGCATCTTTGCAGGGTGGATTGGTGGTGATGGCCGTGCCGTCGTACACTTGACCATCACCAGGCAAGATTGGGCTTTCTGACATCCAGTCAAAAGCCTTCTCTGCCCACTTTGCGTATGTATCATTCTTCGTGTACATGGCCAATCGTGCTCCTAGATGGAAGAGACCTCCGTTCGAGGCTGTGTTCTTGTACGTCCAGCCTTGGAGCCACTGATAGATTTGCCATCGCATACCACCGCCGCAGATGCCATCTGCGACTTCTTTGTTATAGCGGGTTACGAACTGATTGAACACTGATTGAGTCATGGCCAACCATCCAGGCTTATCATCAGGAGGGTCTGGGAACTTGTATTCGGCCGCAGCAATCATGGTGAAGGCCCAGAAGACTTGATCGTCGTTGCCTTCATTCTTAGACTGGTTGGAGGGCATCTACATGGGATTAGTCTTTGAAGCCTATTGTAGAACACTCGGCTAGTGTATCTGCGTGCTGGACCGGGGTAATAGCCGGATACATACCAAGTCAAGATGCTCTCCGAATTGGTGAATCATGCCCTCGCGAATCATATCATTGTACTGGTCGTCACCTGTGTAGTGCCAGTAATCGAGCAACGTGCCGAACATGGCACCGGCCTGCCACCAGTAGTAAGGAGGGTACAGGATGCCAGGATAGCCTCCGAGAACGTGGACGCCTTTGTCGTCGATTGTGGCATACTGGGCCACGAGCTGCTTTGCCACCTTGGACGCAACATCCTTGATTGAATCTGCGGTGTCGTGTTAGCTACAGAGAGGGCCCATGTTGGAGATTGGGGGGGAAGCGAGGTGTATACCTGGCGAATTAGGATCTAATTGTAGAGCGTCGACTTGCTGTCGCACGACGCCAGAAGAGAGCAGACTGAGCGCCGCTAGCGCAGGGCTGAAGAACTTCATTGCGAGCGCGACATGTGTATGCGCCTCAAAGTAAGTGAATGTAGTGTTGCAGTAAGCCCCGCAAGTGTGATGCGATCAAAGGCGGGGAAAGGCGCGACTAGAGTGAACAACGAAAGTGCCTAGTTACAAGAACGGAAGCGAGAGAAGGAATGATGCTGAAAGCGAGCGTGCAAAGGGCAACAGGGTCAATGACGGAGACGAGAGCTGAGATGGTCGGCGCCCGTGGACCCAGAGAATGGAATGCGGAACACCTGCAGCGAGGCGTCTGGCGGGTCATTAATTTGCAGCGCCCATCCCAGGCTCCACGAACTGGCGCGCGCAACGCCCTCGTATCTCACATGTCAGCAGTCCAATATGAGGATCCTTCGCGCTGTTTCCTGCCACATCAGGCAAGGGTAAGGCGTACACAAGGATGGGTTGGGATGCTCCATGGCTACCAGTGGCTGGTTGTTTCACGTTAGGCGTGAAGCGGGCCAATCTATACCGTTGCATTTTGCGGTTCCTGGATATGGGTTTCTGGTCGCGCTGTTCTGGGCACCGAGTGAAATGAACGAGACCGGAATACGGCAACAAAGAGGGGCGAGAAGGGGGGCTCAGCACTTCCTTTCCCGGCTGATACTTCCGTTGTGCGGCTTCCCCAGTGCCTCTGTGGGCGTTCTGTTCGCTTCCTCGGTCTAGAATGGTAAAGGACAGCAGGATAGGGGTCTTGGTCAACGTTAAAATGTTTAGCAAACGCCATCGAACAAGCGTTTCCAAGCTAGCTGGCGGCGAGCTTTAAGACTCATTAAACCTCGCTAAGCTTGATGCACATTGCCAAGAGACTAGTGTAGAAAGGGTTTGACGGTTTTGTGGGGGTTGCAAGGGGCGCGGATAAGATAGGAGTTGGGCCCGCAGTGTAAAAATAGGTCCAGGAACATGACTTTCCAGTGTTTGAATGCGTGTCAAAGACCCCAGATGAACGCAGAGGGAACATGCAGATGCAGACATGGCAATTACTGACTACCGAACAAATGCAGACTTTTCTTTTACATCCTAAACACACCCCAAGTGCTCTCCTTCTCCACTCCCTTGTTCTGTCCTCCACATGCCATCTGCAACCCCATCCCGAGCACTCTCCTTGTGTGCTCCGGAGGAATAATGCCATCATCCCATAGTCGAGCCGAGCCGAACGTAGCCTCGCTCTCATGCTCAATCCTCGCCTTCAACGCTGGGTCTGCTTGCTTTCCTACAGCTTCCATGACCGAGGAGAGCTGCTCAGCCCCCATGACGGATGTCTTTGCATTTGGCCACGTAAAAAGCAGGCGTGGAGAGTATGCACGACCGCTGTGAGGTGTATTAGCAAATGTGAAATGACAGTCGAGTAAGGAAACTTACCACATGCCGTAATTACCTGCTCCAGCACTCGACCCAACAACGACCGTAAACTTGGGTACATCTACGCAGCTCACCGCAGTTACGAGCTTTGCGCCATTCTTCGCAATACCCCCCTTCTCAGCATCTTGGCCGACCATGAAGCCAGAGATGTTTTGCAAGAAGATAAGTGGAATGTGACGCTTGCCGCACAGCTGGACAAAGTGTGCGCCCTTGAGTGAACTCTCACTGAAAAGAATACCATTGTTCGCTACGATGCCGACAGGATGTCCGTAGATCTTTGCGAAGCCGGTGACCAAAGTTGAGCCATACAATGGCTTAAACTCGGAAAACGACGAGCCGTCGACGATTCGTGCAATGACCTCGTGAATAGGGATCTGCCTGCGCAAATTGGTACCCACAATCCCTGAGAGTTCTTGTGGGTCGTAGAGGGGCTCCTCGAAGGTCGCCTGCGGTGCCACGGTCTGGTTGCGATGCCAATTGAGGTTGCCCACGCTTCTTCGCGCAAGAACGAGAGCGTGTGCGTCATCAACCGCCAGATAATCGGTCACGCCAGAGATCTCGCTGTGCAGTTTGCCGCCTCCTAAATCTTCGGCTGAAACGACCTCGCCTGTCGCAGCCTTGACTAGTGGTGGACCGGCAAGGAAGATGTGGCCTTGCTTCTCGACAATGATATTCTCGTCGCTCATGCTAGGGACATAGGCGCCACCTGCTGTGCAAGGCCCCATGACAACACTTAGTTGCGGGATACCCATGCTAGACATTCGTGCCTGATTGTAGAATATGCGGCCGAAGTGGTTGACATCCGGGAAGACGTCGGCTTGATTGGGAAGGTTCGCGCCGCCAGAATCGACGAGGTAGATACATGGTAACCGATTCTCCTGTGCAATCGTTTGGGCTCGCAAGTGCTTCTTTACAGTGACGGGGTAGTAGGTTCCGCCCTTGACAGTTGCGTCGTTGGCGACGATCATACATTGAACACCGTTGACGGTGCCAATGCCGGTAACAATACCGCCTGCAGGCACATCCTCTCCCGGGTACATATCAAAGCCTGCCATTTGGCTCAACTCGAGGAACGGTGTTCCAGGATCGATCAATGCAGTTATTCTATCTCTAACCAGCATCTTGCCCCGTTGCACATGCTTGTCTCTAGCTTTTTGCGTTCCACCTTGCGCGATCTTGGTGTGTAGGTTAACCAGATTCTCTGTTACCTCCTCCATCTGGCGCTTGTTGTCTTTGAAGTCGGCTGAGCTAGTATCGACTGCAGTGGGGATGATAGAAACAGCTTCGGCATGGTGCGAGTGCGTAAATGTTGCAGCATTCCGCGATGGCTGGCGTGTAGGGTTCGATTGGATTTGTGGGCGCAGTGTAGCGGAGGTTACGGACGACAGAAGACGACATGGTGCCTGCGTTCGAATAGCTATTGAGGGTCGAATGGAATGCTTAAGCAGCGTTAAAGCTTCCCGTGAAGGGGCCTTTGGGACCATGGTTGAATTCCTATCCGGTCGTGCTTCTCTTGTTTTGCGTATGCTGAGAGCACTTCTAGCGCTTCAGTTCCCTTTATGTTTGTTGTTGCGGGGGCCGGACTTGTTCTACGCAAGGGGCCGGTTATGAGTATAAGAGCTGAGCAAGATTGCTAGATATCAGCGCTGGCCAAGGGTGTATCTCACTGCAACAAAATTCAAGAAAAAAGAGGCTCTGCGCAGTTGAGGGTCAATAAACTATGGCGATTGTGCCGAGTCGGGTTGAAGCTGGAGTTGGTATGACATCGCAAGACCGCTGTTAGCCGTGCCGCGGCTTTGCGGGGAAAGCGCGCGAGCCCCATTGAGCAGGTACCACTGATCATTTTCTGAATGAGCCGAAGCTACTCGTCACGTTCTTGGTCTCTCTCTTGCTCCAAGCCATATTTTGTACATTGGCAATTATTCCAAGACGTCATTTTTCTGCATTACTAGACCAAGTTTGGGCCAAGTCTGATGCTTCTAGCCACCTATCATTCACAACTTTCCAGCCTCAACCGGCACCTCCACTACCTGGTCTAAACCCTCGTACTTTGGAAGATCTAGGTTGTACTTCTCAGCCATTTCAGGAGTCAAGAACCTTCCGCCGAGAAAATGTCTTCCCTTAAATTGCTTCACAAGCGGCTTCGGTGCTGTCAAGCTAATAAGGGCCAGTGGCATAAACCCTTTCCCAGGACCTGAGTCTCGCGGGCCATCTTCAATATCCCACGATGATGGCGCATCGACAGCGAGAACAGGGATTGATGTGGACGCCAGTGCTTCAATCACCTTGGGGAATGGCTCACGCACTTCGCCTGAGAAAGAGAAGCCGAAAATGGCATCTACAATGTGATCTGTCTGCTTAAGAGCGCTACTGAAGTCGTCCGTGAAGGGCACCTTGAGGTCTTCAAGTTGCTTCTTTAGACGCTGTTTGAAACGTCAGCCCCCATTAATGACTGAGCCGAAAGTTCAATTACCTGATATAGCTCGTTCTTGCTTTGCTTGGGATAGTAAATCGTGGGTTGATATCCGTAATGGAAAAGATGGCGAGCAGCAACGAGACCATCACCACCATTGTTGCCCGGGCCGCATGCCACAAGAATTCGTCTGCCCTTGTTGAGAGGATGAAGTTTGAATACTACAAGAATCAGTAGGCAAACTGTGGCAAAATATCTAATTGGACGAACCAGCCTGTGAGACGGAAAGTCCAGCAAGTTCCATCAGTTGATCGATTGAAAATGCCCCAGTGGACATTAGCTCCTGGTCGAGCGCAGCAGCGCTTTTGGCGGAAAGTGTCTACTCTGTTAGATCAGCAGAGGTCTACTTGGAATACATTAGTAACACTGACTCGAAGTGCCATTCGGTTCTTTGGTTTATCGATAGTTGGTTGCTATGTCGTGTCAAAAGTGAGTGAGGAGCATTGCTTGAGGTGATGCGATTACATCACTGCATCGACATGGTAAGTGAGGAGCATAACCTTCATACCACATTTAACCGGCGCTTTCCACAGCCTCATAGAATAGATTTTGAAGCAAGTGATCAAGTGCCTTGCATCGATGAGCACTATATTTGTCCGCTCATTACACAATAAGTCTTCAATGCTTCGGGCCTCACGTGCTCACCCATACCATCGGCAAATCCTCGGTCAACCCAAAAAGTTCCCCATCCTCAAACCTCCAACATCACTATACACGAGCGCGCAACGCATCCACGGCCACTCCACAGCAGCATGGTTTTAAGAATACGGCTGGCCCGCTTCGGCAAGAAGCATTCCCCATTCTACAATATTGTCGTCGCACATGCACGGTACGCCTTCCCGTAGTCCTCAATTCCTCGCCAGACTTTGATTCGCATTCGCACCCGCACAACCACTCCTTTCGAATATCAATTGTCCCCCCAGCATGATTCGAAAGCAATTGAGCTCGCGCTAACGAAATCGACAGAACAGCACGTAATTCGCGCCCCCTCGAAGTCCTGGGCACATATGATCCCAAACCGCAAGCGCCCAGACCCGGCGACACACACGGACGCCCATGGAAAGACATTCGGCTCGATATTTCGCGGTCGCGATACTGGGTGGGCGTGGGCGCGCAGCCGAGCGATACAGCATGGAGGTTATTGAGCATGGTTGGCATTCTTGAACCGCAGTATCGGATAGGCCAGATACAGGGGCAGGTCATCAAAGCGGATTCGGCGGCGAAGAGCCTCATTCCGGAGAGGAAGGTGGAGACGGTTGAAGCTGTTGAGGAGGCCACGGAGGAGGTCAAGGCATGAAGGAAGTTAGCAGAGGCACAGAGCAAGAACAGTGGCATTGCATCACAAGGCGTTACTCCGGCAGATTTGGAAAGATGTAGATGTATCATAGGCAGTCCCTTGGAAGAAAGGACGGTGTAGATTCTGTACGAATACAAAGCTCACCTGAGCATCAATCGCCAACGAAAACGCCAAAATCCCAGTCTAATATGCCGAAACGCTCGCTAATGCAACAGTCGTGAATCAAAGCGAGTGGCCGCAACTCTTAATGTGCTGCTGCGACCAAAAAGGTATTCGTAATCAGGCAAACCACCATCACAACCATTCCGTACAAGCTCAATGCCAGTGCCAAGTTTCTCAGCAGCCCCCTTCTCCAATCTCTGTTCAAATACGCCTCACTCGTCACGTAGCCCTCTACCTCCCCGCTCTGAAACTCATCCTCGTCATCTTCGTCTTTGACAAGACGCTGATGATGGGGCGACTCTGGGTCGGAAATTTTGTAGTAAAACAGCCCAGGCAGGATGAAGGAGATGGTTGTTGACCCAGTGGAGCCGACATAGGCGAGGACTTTCTCGAGGCTAGAGACGGTCATTGCAGTGATGAAGGAGAGAACAATGAGGACTGTGGAGATGATGGCGAATTTAAGGTCAGACATCTCCCGGTTTTGGGGAACGCCGGACTTTGATGTGTTGTTGATCAAGGCATTCCTTGACGGACTACCTTCGGACTGGTTGCCTCGGCGCGGACGCCACTTCAGACATGCGTCGATGCTGGCACGGCAAGGGTGGATCTGCAGTGGGTACGAGAACATGACGAGGATGACAATGGCAAGGCGGCCGATTGTGCTGGCGGCTGCGGTGGGGTACATGGAGACGATATTCCCGCGAATGTTGTCGCCATATGAGAGGTAGCCAGTAATGCCAGTCAGAATGTAGAGTGCACATGCGCCTCCGATTGAGGCAAAGATGACAGTGGTGGTGCGGAAATGAGAGTTGTCCGCGATTTCGTTGAGGATAGAGAACATCTGACATGGCATAAGTATATAGGATTCGACACCTAGAGGGTGAACTTACATTCTGATGGCATGTGTATGCAAAGACGATGACGGGAAACGCGGCCAGTGCAGAGACTGGGCCAGCCCACTGAAAGACTCGAACTGTGCCACGGTCGACAATGGTGTCACCTTTGATGAAATGCGCCACAACGAGAATGACGAGATATGCAATGGAGAACAATGCAATAACGCTGGTGTACTTTAAAGAATCCAAACGGCGCAAGAATGATAGCGGAATAACGATGAGCCTAGACGTGTCAGCACCCGACTTGCACATGCTGAGGTGCAGAACATACATGAACGCTGTGACCCAGAACTGACGGTCAACGAGGAAGTTGATCTCGCCAGCACTGGGGACAAATCCAATGACGACTCCAGGCATCAAGTCCCCGATGATGATCAAATAGCTGACGGCTACGCCAAAGCACTTGATCGCAATGGCAGCATCGAATATGATGGACAGGTTCGGATAGGTGAGCTGGGAAAGCGTAGCAAAGGACACATGACCACGATCAAGGTAACGTGCACATCGGGTTTGCAGGTACAAGCCGAATCCTGCTGTGAGACCAGCCCAAGCGATGACGAAAATGCCGAGGAAGATGCCCATTTTTGAGAGCGCCGAAGGCATGGCAAGAAGGCCAGCACCGAGGACTAGGGACGGTTAGTATGGCATTCTTTCTGGAGGTGGCAAGACCGTACTGGTGTTGGCGAGGTTGATCACACTCGATATCCATGTTGCCTGGCCATGAAATCCGGCATCCTTCTTCCCGCGCCCACGTCTGCTTCTGTCAGTTTTCGCTCTGTGACTTGGAAACTGGGTATCCTGACCGTCTGCCTCTTAGCGATCCAGTGCTTGCAGACATGAGGTCCGCTTCGACTGGCTCGGGACCGATTGCGGAGTAGGTAGCCATGCTCTCCAGGTTGCGACTGCGCGGCTCGGGTTATTGCGCGATCATGCGTATTGTCTGTCGGCGCTGATAGCGATATTTGACGATGCGTGAGTAGGGCAAGCGAGGGCGCCCGGTGAGAGAGCAGTGGAGAGTCAGGCGACAGGTAAGATGAGGTGTTGAGGCTCCACGCTGACGTTCGCTCATCCCGGGTCCGAGCCAAGATTTGTATCCGCCGCTAAGAATATCTCTCCGCAGGTACGCGATTCGCGTCTACATTCCCCAAACAAACAAAAGTTGCCCGACGACATGGACGAGTACGAGGAGGCCGTTCTGTTCACATTTGCGCTGCTGGAGTCGAGGCTGGATCGCCTGGAATATGTTTTGGGAGGGGCACAGAAAGAAGACGGGGAGAGGCCAAAGACGATTCCCGACCGGATTCACAAGATTGAGAAGTCACTGCAAGAGCTAGCGGGGAAGACAGCGCTGCTTGAAGAGACAAATGAACTATGTATGAAGTCATGCATGGGTATTAATGTGGTTGCGGCTAACATGACACAGTGAGCAAGCACAAAGACATCCTCAAGCCCCAAGACGATCTCGACGAGGACAGCCCTCCACTCGATGCCTCTCAGAAAGCAGCCTTGGTCGTAGAACGTGCAACTGGCTTCGCGACCATTGCATCACAGCTCAAGGCACTCGATGATCAGCAGCTGCCCACGACCGATGGCTTTACCAAGCTCGCGATGCTGCGACCGCGCATCGCAGAAGCAGAGGACCGGCAACTGCAACAAGCTCTGAAAATCTCAGAGTTGAGGAGGAGGAACGGCCTTGTCAATCAACGCTACAAGCAAGTCATGTTGCTTGGTGCCGGCCGGTGCTGGGTCGAATATCATGAAAAGCTTAGCAAGGCGCTGAGGACGGTGGTGAGGGAAGAATTCAAGCGGAAGCCCGAAGAAGAAGAGGCGCAAGAGTTCTGAACGCACTTGTTCGCCCACGGGGACCTCCCCACGCCGACCGGCAGCATCGTTCCGGGGGTGAGCATTGAGCACCTGGGGAAGGATGTGCAATATCACCTCAGTGCATTCAAATGTGTGGCCTGATGTGAGGATACTGAGACTGCGACTATGCATTGCAGGCTGGCGCATCACTGTGGGGAGGTACGGTGACGTTGATGCGCTGCACACAGAGTGCAGATGTGACACCGACTGACAGATGGCAGAAGCGTCACAAGAGAGAGAGCAATTGCCATGGGTGGCAGCATTCTGATCACACGGCGACAACGCTCCGAAGTAGCACAAAACACCTTGTGTTAGGCGAGCAGAATGGTCGTATAATTTCTGGCCGAACTAAGGGCTACCAACGTTTGGGTACCTGAATGCTGCTCGCTACAGGGTTCAAAAACCGGGAGGGGGCGTGTGATGGAGGTGCCCCTGCATCCGCAACCGGATCCAGCATATTGCCGGTCTTGTCGTCTATGGGAAAGCCGAAGCCAGCAGGGCGTATGACGATATTTGTCAGGCACCTAGGGGGGAACATTGATGGAGGGGAGGCATGGGATTGGGTGTGTCGGCCTGGTGCGGAAACAGATTGCTTCAAAAACACACATGGCAGGTCTCAGGATAGCCCAAGTCCATGCTAGCTGAGGGCCATGGGAGCTGTGACAAGCGCCCGTAGTTTCAATGCCCACTTGTGATGTCGAGGTGATGAGCCATTGTGGCTGCGGGGTCAAGGGATGCCGTGGTAGAGTGTACGAGTGGCGTTTCATGGTTGTCGCGGATCATAGGTGCGAGGCCACAAACGTGCTGGTGCAGATGGTGCAGAAGGGCGTCGAGGTGCTCTGGGAACGACTGCTGACGGCGCTGAGGGGGGCATTGGGGGATGATGCGAGCGACACGTGCAATGCAATGGGGGTGGTTGTGAACCATGGAGGCAACGTGGAGAGCATGTGGGACAAGGACACGACCGTGTGCGAGATTGATTAGCGGGTGTACAATGGGCAGTCGGAGCGGGCCAGTCAAGGCCGGGTAATCAAAGACTGCTGCAGCGATAACGAGGGGGGCCAATTCTTGACCATGCCGTGCAGTCAGTTGGTGATGCTGGAACAGACGTGAGGATGCATAACCGTCGCCAGACAGACCAGCGAGAGCCCCCGAAAGCTAACCCGCGGTGCGGCCTAATTAGCCAGAAAGCGCCAGCCGGCCCATGCGGCGGGCGGGTCTTTGTGACGATGCAAATCACAAACGGCTGCCAATGCCTTCTGCTGGCTGCTCGGTCAAGTCGTAGTCGTCGTTGCTGTCGTCGGCTCTTCTGTTGAGCGCAGAGCCTGGTGGGAGCAGCACACGAGGCGGCACGTCGAGCGGGTCCTGTTGGCGGCCGACGACCAGTGGGCGGGCGCCGACTCCTGCGACTAGACGCGCGTGTTCCTGTCTAGAAGAGCAGTCGTGGAGCCACAGGCTGACGGGCGGTGCCATTTTAATCTCGTGCCTGCGAGTGCGAACCGCTGGTCGGCGGCCGGGGCCCTAGCCACAGAGCGGCCAATCGAGAACCGCGCCCGAACCAAAGGTGAAACCGTCCCATCTCGCTCCAAATCTCCCTCCCAAAAGGGCCTCGACACCCAATTCTCCCCCCGAGCATCGCCAACTCTGCAGCCGCCGCCTGTTGCACCCACCAGATCCCGCCTCGACGCTGCTGGCCACTGGAACCCTCTGCCTCTTGTTTCTGCCGCTGCTTGTCGCGCGCCCACTACTCCCCATATACCACACAATCCCGCCGCCGCCCGTCGCCGCCGTTGCCCTCCCTGCGTCTGTGTCCATCGCTGCTGGTCCACCACACACATACACACCCTTTGATACCGCGCATCCGCCTCCAACGCCCGTCTCTTATAACAACACCCGACTGCGCCCTGACTCCCGCGGCCACGACTACTACTACTGCTACTACTTTTCCCTCAGCAACCCCCCTCCCCTTTCCCCGCCCGACGCCCAACACATGCCCGCGTACGGCTCGCTGAGCTCTCCCTCCCTGCGCAAAATGGAAAACGGACACGGCTACGGCCAGCGGTCGACCTTCAGCATTGGCCGCATCATTGGCGATCCCTTTGCGCTGGCCACCATCTCCATCGGCGTCGTGAGTGCTCCCTCGCCAGCGCAGCAGCCCTGGGCCCTGGGCACCTGTCAGGCTAACCTCGTATACAGCTCGCCTGGGTCATTGCCTTTGTCAGCTCCATAATATCCGCCATCCGCGGCGGCTTCCCCAACTTTGCATGGTGGACGCTGGTCTTCATGTTCTTCTGCATTGTCGGCGTCACCGTCACCGTCGCCTCGGATGCCGAGCGGACATACCACGTTGCTGTAGGTCGACGCTGGACAGAACCGAGAACCACACCCTTGCTGACCATGGCCAGATCGTGGGCTTCCTTGCCGCGGGGCTCGTCTTCACCACCTCGTCGGTCAATTCGCTCGTCTACTCGCCGATTGCGCCCTTTGAGGCTGCTGCAGCCGGCTACATCCTGCTCTCCATGATCGCCGTAAGTCAGCTCGCCTGCGCCTGCCGCAATACATGTCCGCCCAGCATTTGGCTCTCGTGAGTCTCAGTTCAGCCACTGACCGCTATTCATAGATTGTCTGGATCTTCTACTACGGCTCTCAACCACAAGCAAGCCACCGCACCTTTGTCGACTCGTATGCTCTGCACAAGGAGCAGCCAGGATCGCGCTCCTCGCGACCAATCTCCAACGGCTACACGAACCGCCCCGAGACGCAGGTCAACAACCAAGCGCCGCAGATGTACACGTCGGCACAGCTAAACGGCTTCGAGACTTCGTCCCCCGTGTCTGGCTACCCAGGTGGCCCGGCTGGTGCCAATGGCCGCAACTCGTCTGTGCCCCAGTTTGGCGGAATGGGCATGAACAACGCAGCCACGCCTACAAACGACGAGCCCCAACAAGAAGCCTCGCTCGAGTACCCCTACCGTGCAAAGGCCATCTACAGCTATGAAGCGAACCCAGACGACGCCAACGAAATCAGCTTCCAGAAGCACGACGTGCTCGAGGTGTCAGACGTCAGCGGACGGTGGTGGCAGGCGAAGAAGCCCAACGGCGAGACGGGTATCGCACCAAGCAACTACCTCATCTTGCTATAGGAGACTGGTTCTTCTCGCGCTCTTACGACTTGGCCACGATTATTTCATACCTGTCTGTTATATTCTCGCACAGACGAAATCTCGCGGACCCTCACACTTGGTGCTCCGATGAGTTTCTGATCGATCCATGGCGGATCGCTTTGGGGTTTGCTTCTTTTCGACTGAGTGCTTGACAGTGTGGCGACTATCCACTTGGATACACTGTTCCGCGATATTCGCCGTCTGTTCGTCCGAGACAGCGGTACATCCTTCACTTCCGCACGATACCCGGATCTTTTGCGGTCTGTTCCTTACAATAATTTTAACTGTCTGTCATCTCTCTTCAACCCCCGGCATTCCCTTCGACCTACCACCTCTGTTTTCTTTATTCCTGCATGTGTAATGTTGGTACACACATTTGTCGAGCTTTTGCTGCGCCTCTCGAGACACGCACAACAACGGCGTTTTTTTGGGCATGGCGCAACCGTCCACTACGGACCATGTATTTCATACTATTTGGAGCGACGAGAACCAGATGAAAAGTGTAAGCGAGAGAGCGATGCATGGGAATCATGGTTGTACATGTTTGAGCTTGCATATTGGAAACAGCTGTAGAGAATCTTGTAGGATTTGGTGTGTAGTTGGAATAGATTGTGCACAAAATAGGCAACGAAACGACGTCTCAATGTCAAGATATGTTCCACTCGTCTTCTGTTTCTTGTCAATTTGCGTAGTATACACTCTTGCTTGCCATGCATTTGCAATTTTATGCCATACTTCATACCTCAACTGTCATACTTCATCGGAAAAAAAGGTCCATCCCAATTCAAGTCAAACCCCACCCTCACCACCTCCCTAATCATCATAATTAATCAGCTCCGTCGGCTTTCCCATGATGAAGCACTCCATACTCCCAATCATCCGCTTGGGGATACGTATATCCTGTATCCCACCCAGGCCCCAGTAGACCTTGAGGCTAATCACACCTGGTTGCGTCTCGCAGTTTGAATTTCTACATCGAAAAGTCTGTGGTCAGGGACTCTGGTGGCGGCAGCTTTGACGAGAAGGCAGGGATAGAAAAACCGGGGGGGCGTACGTTGTGTAGATCCAGCAGTTGCCCATGTCGGTTAGGGAGCGGACAGAACCGATTTGCGAGCCATTGCTGCGAGAAAGTGTCAGGCTAAGACGCAGGAGAGACAATATGGTTGGATAGGCAGGATAAGAGCACGATGGGTGACGCACTAAGAGGTGGAGAGGTTAATACATTGATCAATAACAGTGTGGTACAGTCTGCAGGGCCCCATGAAGAAAGGATAAAGGCAGACTTCAACCTAGTACTTGCAGCATCAGCCATTTAAGCAACATCCGTCTTGTAGCATAGCAGCATACCTTTATCGAATTCCACGCATTAAGATCCTGAGGCCTACGCCGATCCAGCGCAAACGCCATGGCAGCAGTGAAGCACACAACAAATACAAACACGACTTGCGCTGAAATAATCCTCATATTGAAAGAAGCTTTCATGTGTATGTAGCAGCCTAAGAGAAAAGGATGAACAGCATCCAAGATATACCAGTGTGAGATATGTCTGTCCCCTCCGTCCCCAAGACATGGGAAACATGCAAGACACAACAACACAAAACACGCATCGTGTGTATATTATCTCCTTGGTGTAATACTAGATTGCTACTTCGCCATCTACTGGGCCGATGCGCTGCTCATTCCCACCACGTACCGATCGCGTGTACACGGGCCTGAGTGCTGGATCGCGTGGGTCCATAAAGTGTAACCAGCAAGCAGGATGGTTGACGAGACTCACAGCCGACCGGGCTGAAGCCATGGGTGAGGAGTGTGACGAGTTGATGAGCACTGGGTGACGAAACTTGGTGCTCGGGCAGAGGGGCACATGGTGAAAACAACATGCGCTGATGACCAACAGACATGTTTTGGAGAGCCGGGGGTGGGTGTCAAGTGTCATGTTAGGTCGAGTAAGACAGGCCGTTGTTAGTCGTGTGTTCTTGTGTCACGTCAATCTTCTTCCTGAGACTGTGTGTCGCCTTGCATCCTCTGACGGGCTTCTTCATGTCTTATTCTCCATTCCTCATCTGCATTACGCATGTTGTTGGTCATGGCGAACATTATTATCGATATAACATCACTAAAGCTGTTGCCGAATTGGATGGGTTGTGCTGTCAATTGCAGAAAGCAGCATGCTCCTTGATTGAATGGCTAATAGATCGTCCTTGTATTGATAAGAACTGAACGTATCAAATCACTGCATATGGCTTCGCCACATAGTCTCTCTCATCGGTATGCTACTAGCTTCAAAACTGCGATGACCTCTTGGAGATGTGAAAGGCAGACCTGCAGGTTAGAGTGAGACTCGAAGCGTTTTCAGAAGAAAGAATGAGCACAAGAAAGTTGTTTAATATCGTCATTATGCCATGAGCTGGAGTCTGTCAATGGTGAACCACTGTTCCTCCGCGGACTCCTCGGCTCGTATTCACGATATCACTACCATTCCAAGGTAACGGTCGTTCAATACCAACGCTGAAACTGCGCCATAATGGCTCTGGAGGAGACTCACATCAACCCAATCAAAACCAATATCACAAGAATCAGAGCCTCTACAGCTTCCCATGTAGTCATGCCCCGAGCACCAGATTCCGCCTCAATGCCTCCAACTCCTCATCGCCCAGCCCACAGTGCTTCCTCATATAAGCCTCCGCACCGCCGAATTCTCCATCAACCATTTCAAGCGCCTTGAGCATACTCTCCTTCCTAGCCCCAATCATCCTCAGCGCCGCCTGCCTGCCCTTTTCCAAAATCTCGGGTGGAACCTCTACCGCGCCCTCACTTCCCGCCTCCTGGTCTTGCGTTCGAAGACTTGACGCAATGTCATCCGCCGAGAGCGGCTTCCCAGCCATCTTGGATGCAATGTATTTTTTGAAGCCGGGGGATTGCATGAGGCGGCCAACTACGTCTTCGCGAATATGTCGCAGTCCGAGTTCCGTCAGGTTGTACTCTTCTGCAATGGTTTCCCTGGGTACCTGGAGAAAGTCGAAGAGAATGCCGAAGAAAATCCCTGTCCGGTCCTTTCCAGCCGTGCAGTGAATCAGCGCGCCGAGCTTCTCGTCTGCTCCTCCACCCTCGCTTCGTGGTGCCGGCAGGTTGGCAAGGTACAAGAAAATTGTGCGAAATGCTCCGCCCCCATTCTTCAAGATGTCTTCATAAGCTTCTACAAACCCCTTGACCTCTTCGTCCATGTACTTGACGTAGCGCTCGGCCAATCGTTCTGGCGAGTAATCCGCTTCTGCAAAGACAGGTGTCCAGGTTCTCTGCACACCTGCCTGTTCCATGGCTTCGATCCATCCTGGTCGTACATCATCCCCGTTTACGCCATTGCCGACAATGCCTGCCCAGCCCTTGTCAACTTCGGGCTTACTGCGCAGATCGAAGACGTGCGCTACGCCAACAGAGTGGACAGCTTGCCAGCCAGAAAGGTCGAGTTTAGATACTTCTGCACTGCGGAAAAGAACACCAGGGCGGATCCTGGCACCAGAAGATGTCGCGAGTGGGTACAAGGCGGCATCGCGGAGGTTGTTGATGTTGGCTATCGAGTAGAAAGGTGGTTGGGGCAACGATGGGTTCTTTTGTGTCGTCATGTTGGCTGTTGATGTAGCGTCTGCACACCAGGGAGCGATTGCAAAGTGATGACCTCTAAATACCAGTCTGTGTATTTCTAAGCGCTTGTGGCACTTGTTAATTTGACGAAGTGGTTTACAGACTTGTCTCTGGAAAACACTAGAAACAAAGCGGGAAAGAATAAACGACGCGTTTTAGCAATCTATTTCCGAAATGCGCTTATGCTCTATATCTAATGTACACATGAAAGTACTTTGAGTGAGACAAATACTTTTTGAGTTCCGTCCGAGGTTGGATAAGAAGTTTGATCTCTGCCCCGCGATCAGAAACTAGCTAAGAGCCGAGGATGCCGAATCGGGTGTCTCTATCTTGTGTGATGCAGATGTGACCCACTACCATGTTCGACCAGCTATAGTTTTATTTCAGTTCTTGTTTCTTACGCGGCACAGTGCATCTCCCTTTTTGGCTCAACGAAAAGAAAGCTTCACTGCGACGAAAGATGATTGGCAAGATGGCTTTTCTTGGATTCGTGATCGCTACTCTCTCACCCTTGACCCCTGAATAGACTAGTCATTCGGTTTCACGGCTACGGGGCCGACCAAGGAAGAAGGCACGTGTATACCTAATATTGCAGACAGGCTCACTACTAGTAGATTAATGAGCTGGAAACTATAATTGTACATGTGTAAAGATCGCGCCTAGTATTTTTCGCTTGATATTGCAAATATCCACCCGCTTAAGACTTTCAAAGGACCTCCCAGCGCTTTTGTTCAAAAGAAAGAGAGGATCATATCGTGTCATGCCAGACATGGAAGAGGAGAATTGGTGAGAGGCTGCGCCACGTGAAAAGATCAGAAGGTAGAAGATGACTATCAAAGACGTGGTGCAGTCTTTGTAAGAGCGACCGGCGGTCTCTGAGGTTCGTCATGCTCTGTCATGGTTGGTTTCGATGGTTCATCACCAGCAACTGGTGGCTCGGCATGTTCATCGGCCAACCCTGCGTCCGGCTTCTGGGGTGATGCCAATGGCTCTTTAGGTTCGTGACATGCTTCAACATCGACAACGGTTTCTTGTGAGTCTGATCTAGGAAGCTTCTTCGAGGGATGTTGGGCGATATACTGGTCGTACGTCATGCCAACCTTCTTGGCCTCACGTCGAATGTGTCGAACGCGCCATAGCCAGATGGCTTGTGAGGCGAAGATGCCAGTCTCAAGGACCATGCTGAGAGAATTAGTCGATGTCAAGGTAATTGTAAATGGGTAGCACATACCAGGCAATATATAAGCTTGAACCGAGAGCATCAAACCACTGCTGTGCAACTGTTCTGCCATTAGCGTGCTCTCGCAAAACACAAGATATCGTACATACCGACGGCCATCAACGAGAAGAAGGCACCAGCGTAGTCAATTGTGAGGAACCAGAAATCTGCCAATATTAGCATCGGGCTATCATCACTGTACGTCGCAACACATACTAATACCAATGACCCTGCCATTCCTTTTCGCAAGTTCAAAGTAGGGTGGGATAAGGCCCACGACCTGGATGACCGAAGCAGATATTGCCATCAGCATCATGGGCCACTCAACGCCTCTACTGTAAGGTCCCTGCATATCAATTGTCAAATGTCATCCTCCTATGCGGTATCGGCTGTGGCTTACGCGAAGAGTAAGGATAAGAACTAACTCCATCAGGGCAAAGCTCCCTGCGAGAGCGATCGTAGCAACCGTAGCCGTCCAAGCCCGCCATTTACTGCTTTCCTTCAGCATGACGAAGCAGCTAACCAGTATGCACCACTCACTTATGATAATATAGTGTCTGACCCCATGCGATAAGGGTGAGCCCAGCGAAAGCCTGGGGTTGGAATTTCAATGCAAAGTTGAAGTTCTATCGAGCTTAAGCGGAAGGACCTGCGAAGTGCGTCTTGCAAGCATACCTGAACAATTGCATATACACCGAATGGCACTCCACCTGCTGCTGTTACTACGATTTCTACATGCAGGTATGATGGATGACGTACATATCGACCAGAGGATCAACATTGTGCCTGGCAGTCCCTCGGTGGATTTTCGGCGCCAGTTGTGCCATATTCTTCACAAATTAGCAAATGAAGGCGTTGATAACTATTTCTACTTACTGCGGAATGATCTGTTCGCCGTTAGCAATCTATACTCATGAGTAGGCCAGAGCACATGCATACCTGAACGCACCAGCAGCTAAGCGGACGCACTAGTTAGTGTGTTGCCTTTACTTGTGAGAGGGACAGTGCATACACTATAGCATTGTTAACAATGGAAGAGACTAGTAGATAATAGAGAACCTACCAGTTCCGATAGTCTATCGACCAGGGAGGTCATGTTAGTAAATGCACTGGACATGCAGGGAGCGGTCAACCTACACCCAGGACGTTCGCAGCCTAGTGCACAGTTATCAGCATTATTGAATACAGTACGCCAGGCTTCGGGCTACCAACCGGCGGTATTGAGACTTGTGGTCTGTCCATGGTCTTATGCTGAGCTGGTTGACTAGTGAAGTCAAGGAGTTGGAATCGCCAGAGTACTGAGGGGGTAGACCAAGCAGACGAGAGGGATTCGACGACAATTAACGAGGGCTTAAAGAATGCTTGAGAGGGCAATTGGGAGCCAGACGATGGCTTGTAAATGTTGCGGAAAGGCGGTCGTATATGTTGCTGCGTCTGTGTGGATTCAATATGAAATGCACTTAGATGTGATAATGGGATCGAAGTAGCTGTGTAACTTCTCCAATGAGGTTGACAAGACGCAGAACGTCGTGCAACGGAAGGTTTCCACTAATGACAGAGCGCCGGACATAACAGGATCCAATGACTGGAAAAAGCGGCATCCGCCACGGCTGCACAAAAGGCAACATGTTGTGTGATGACGAGCTGTCAGAGGTCCTTTTACTAGCTCTGCCGCCATAGTCGCGTGCAAAGAATTGTAAGACAACCTAAAAGGAACTCGAATGAGCAGGGGAAATGAGCTAGAGAGGTTCAGCCCCGGGGAACCCCTTCCCCTGCTTCCGCCGCTGTAATCGACCAGTTTCCAAGAAGCGTTGGAACTCGGTAAGTGGTGAGTGGCTGAGATAGCGTGCAGGGATCCATTCACTTTTCAGGCGGATCTGCAACCCGATTGGCGAGTCCAGACTTGTCTTTGAATAGTTCCTATATCCAGCCTATCGAGCCCGGTCCCCTCCATCTCGATTGCAGAGGGCTGCTGGTTTGGGCCATGATCCTTGACCCTGCCTCGGTGCTCTGTTCCCTGCGTCGGCCGTTGGCCCAATATCATGGTGGCGGCCATCTCCATTCCACTCGAACGCGTGTACTTTGGGTTGAACCGAGTAATGCAGTTGAAGATGGCAAGGTCAATCTGTGTCCAATGACTAACCCTGCAAAGAGCACTCCCCACCTGGCTCCCGCGTTTGCGCTCCTTGCCGTACCCATGCGAGATCCAGTGGCGTAAAGAATCGCCGTCGTCATACAGCTCAACGAAAGCCGCACTCAGCTCGCCGGTGAGCGCGGTGAGCGATCATCAGCCTGAAAACTCTGAATGTTCACGGCTGACGTGTGGATGAAGCGGATGCCTTGTTGGACAACCGCATCACCTGGCAATCCCCGGGAGCCACACCGGTGGGCCCAGCCTGCATGTCATGGCGTTAACCGCAATCGTGATTCGACCCATTATCGTGATGTGCTGGAAATGGACTAGAGGGAGGCTCTGCTTTCCCCATCCGAGCGCATGCCCAGTCTTCTTGTACCTGGCCACTTGCAGAAGTGTGCAGTAGTTTAGGATGATGGCATTTTCGAGACCCATTCCAGCTGCAGTCGGGTCGTGACTTGGCCAAGTTTCTGCCGTGACGAAGCGACCCCGTATCGACAAGGAGTATACTTTGCAGAATCTAGGCTTTGCACAGCCGGCAAAGCCGCCTTGAGACATGATTAAGTTCCACTTTGCTGTGGAGCAGCTGATAGGTAACCCAAACGTTAGCTCACGGCTTGACCGGGATCGCCCCATGACGACTGGGCAATTCTAGCAGGATCCATTTAGTCAATCATTCGCCATTTGTCTCCGCATCAAGGCAGCCGCGCACTGCGCGGTAGACATGGTGATCCCCTTCAAACCGCATCAGGACGAGGTGTGGACCTGTTGAGAAAGAGGCGGGGTTTCGGGTGTGCTCTATGCAAGCAGCAGCAGAAACTAGAGCCAAATTGATCGACGAACTTGGGTTCGTTTATCCTTCCACGCCTAAGCATCCTCTGTTACATTAGTCTACCATGGAGTGCCTTGCGCCTTTGTCCGTTTGTGCGAGGTGGTGAGGTTGTCCGCGGTCCTGCCCTGGTGTCGCACAACATGTTTCCCGCCGCTGCAGCCGCCGACGACCACCATGCCGTTGCATGCTGTCACATACCGACATCCGTTGAGTGTTGCACAACTCTTGAAGGATTCGCTGCTCAAGGCGACACACTGCATGCGGTTTCGGGGTTATCTGCACGGATCGCGCATCTGCACGCAGCATCGCATCGTTTCCCGCTTGTCCTGTGGTAAGCGCGGAATTTGGGAAAAGAAATATCAGGTACCGCACAGATTGCGATATTGCATCTTGGAAAAGAGTCGATCTGGCCAGAAACAATGTCTACCCATGCCAATCGGACTGTCTCCGAACTGGTATGCAGCCGGCGCAACTCTTTTCGCTCCTTCTTCGACCCGCAGCCATGCTCCTTGGCAAATCTTCACGAGTGAAGACCAGCAACGGCATCGCACTGGACCACTGTGACGAATTCGTCGTCGGTGCTATGCCCTCAAGTTTGGGCCATCGTCCGGCTCAATTCCCCCTTGCCATCTCTCGGGATGCCGATGGATCAGATAAGCCAGTGGTCGCGGACCGGAAGTCAGTGGGCTGATCCGTCCATGATTCGTGCTTGCGCAACCGATCCTGCAAGAGCTCACCAACCTTGCATGTATGTAGAGACCCTGGTGTGCAAAGAGCCACAGTGAAAGTGGATTGGGCCAGCACGACCTGGGCTTCCAGCATGTCGATTTAGCCCACGTTGTCGACACTCGCTGTACGCCGTGGTGCAGTTGTATAATGACTGCGTCAATACCTCCATGGCATCGCGCGGATAGGGCGATACCCACGCACACATTGGCTCCTGCTGACGCCATGAATCACGAGCCGTTCGATGGGAATTATGGTCTTGAAGGCATTGTCTAGTCATAGTATCATGTCCGAAGTGCCGTTGTGTTGCATGAACTATCGAGCTGCATCGTACCCAGGTTTTCTGCTGGCGAGCTGTAGAGGTAGTCCATTGGAACACACTGCACTGTCCCCACTACTATGTCCACCAGATTCAGTTCAGTGTTCCTCAAACCTTGTCTTTGGTCTCGGCCTCGAACATTTCATCCCATCTAGGTCGGCATGATTCCAGGGACGAATGAGCTTTGGTACATTGTGGGAGTGGGTTTGGGCCGCAACAATCGAGCCAACCATAACCAGGTGTTGGATTCTCCATGCTTGCCATCTCGTAGGAGCCCACATGAATGTTTGTCCGACGTTGAATAACGAGCGGGGACAGAATCCTGCGGAGCACTAGTATGGTCTGTATCCAGCTACATGCGGGCTACGAAAGAGGTGCTGCGACATAGCAGGTCGTTGGTTAGAGGTGGTTAACCTAGTCTGCCGCAAGTAGAGGTGATGACGCGCGGATGTCAATCGACACTGAAAAGCCACTAATATCGGACAGTTCCTGATGAAGGTTCTTGATGCTGACTGCAGCTGTATCTGTCCGCACACACCACCAGAAATACCTGCCGGCAATCGCGGCGATCAACTTGATAGGACTTCTAAGGCCTGGTCACTGCTTCATTTGATTCGAGCACAGGTTTTCTCAACTTGTACTCCGGGCACAGTCGGTGAAGCAATACCTCTGATTTGTTTTGCGGTAGACACAGGTTTAACGCAGGCTCCTCTAGCTCACAAATTTTATATGCAATCAATCTACTCATGTGGGAAATTGTACTCGTCAGGATGGTGTCCAGGTGCGAACGTGCATCCAGCAATAGACTATAGCGTGCGTTTGCAAACCCTAGACCTTCTGTCGGCCCTGAGGACTGGAAAGGGCTGCAGTAGTATCTCCACCGGACGGGCCGGCCTGCTCCAGTAATTGTGTTGCCGCGGAAGCCGTCCCCGGAAGTGCAGTTGAGAGATGCAGTGTCAATTCGTCATATGTTCACTTGCAGTCGGCGACTTGCTGCCCAATCTGTGTCAAAATAAATGATCAAAGGAGACAAGATCTTCGGGCATCAGTTGCGAAAGTTCAGATTAGAGCGAGGTGGCGAGGTTGTTTGGTTCATAAGAATTCAATCGTGGGCGGATTACCTTTGAGTGACGAGGCAGCTTGACACGGTTCAACAGGGATCCTGCGAAGGCGTCAGAGTGCAATAGAATTGAGACTGTTGCATATGCATAGGATGGAATGGAGGGTGACGTCTGGTCTGGCTTAGGTGGCCTCTGCGGGTCAAACGCTCCACGGTGCTCTGGAGGAAAGAAGCATACGGTAGTCTGGCCAGGAGGAGCAAAGTCATATTCCATGGAAAATCAGGTTTCGGACCACATTTGACACACATCGGCATGGAGGGATGCTTAGATACGACACATTTAGATCTTGACCACCGGGGTAATATTAGAAAATGATTACTACATCCTACAGGAAGGACCAAAAGGCGGGGAATAAGTATCGAAGTGCTAAGAAAACATACGAGAAGCAGTGCCATGTCGAGACAGTGTGGCCGCAGACATGATCCAAGAGCTGTCACTATCCGGTTAGAAAATAATCGGTCTCCCTGGGTAAGAAGAAATGAAGCCCAACATCCTTTGCCTTACCCTGAAGACCTGCAATGCACAAGCCATCCATTACAAACGCCCGCTGCAATACACAGTTTTTGCTCTGTCGGCTCTTGAAATTTCAAATCAATGCGCGCTGTCCGCGGCTGTTTGATGCCGATGGCGGAACAATGGCCAAAGGAATGCCAAGTCGTCACCGACATTGTTTAGGCCTCATCGGCGTCGTGGTCTTGCAGTTGGCCACTCTGTTCCCTGTGCATACGGGCCTCAATCTCCTTGAGCTGGCTCTCGCGGGCCAAGAGCTCCTGTCGCTTCTCGTTGATCTCTCGCTGCACCTTGACCTCAATCTCGCGGAGTTTTTCTTCCTCGCGTCGTAGCTGCTCCTCCTTCAAGCGCACAGACTGGCTCGCAAGGTCCTCAGGGTTCATTGACGAGTCACTGACGAACACGTTAGTTGGCATGGTAATGGGTAGAAGGCAGGTGACTTACGCAGCAGCACCACCCTCCACGCTCTTGCTGAGCTTCTCAGTACGGTAGTTCTCGTACAAGAAGTCGTGCGTGATTTCCTTGAGATCAGCAAGATGGCTGTGGAGGAGCGCACTTCGTACAGCCAAGAAATCTGAGTGGCGAGGATTGTCTACCTCGACAATGCCCCATGGGTACTGTCGTGCCCGTACTCGTCGGCCATTAATCTCGACCGTGTCCTCGGAACCAACAATAGCAAAAGGCATGAGGCCGCGAAGCTCGGCGTTCTCCTCGACCGTGTCCTCATCATCCTCTTCGATGTCGTATGGGAAGTTGTACACGGGGATGCGGTAGTGCTCAATATCCTCCATGACGAGCTTCTTCGACTCGGCCAGTTCGGCAGGTGTAAGTGAATCAGCCTTGCCAATAACAGGAATGACGTTGCAACGCGGCGATAGGCGCTTCATGAGTTCAATGTCTAGTTCGCGGAGACTGCACGCTGTCAGAAGTGGCCGAAAGGAGAGGGACGGCGAACAAACCCATGGCCAGTTGGTGTGATAAAGTACAAGAGGACGTGGACGCGATCATCTCGGAACCGAGGATTACGCTTGATACGCGACTCTTCGGCAAGAATGCCATCGTACTGTCGCTCGAGGTATCCAACAATCTCTGAGAAGCTGTGCAGATGGTAAGCTAACGTCAGGGCGCGCAGGAGAGCTAGCCTACCTGGCCTCGTTGTCGATCTGGTCTCCGAAACCGGGCGTATCAACAATGGTCAATGAGATGCGTGTGCCCTCTTCATCGAGCTCTGCGGACAATTGTTAGCGGAAGCGGTTCTGGCAAAAATTGGTGCCAGGCGTAATGGGCCAGCAGACGCGAAGAGACACGAATGGGCGACGTACCGACAGTGATGGGCTTGATCTTGACGCCCTCCTCGAGGTGAGCGACTGTTGGGTCGTCAACCTCCTTGTGTCCGAGCACCTGCTTGCCGCAGAGCGTGTTGACGAAGGTTGTCCGGCCAGTTCCTGAGGCACCGCAGACCATCAGGCAGAACTGGATTCCCTTCTTGACATTCTTCTTTCTGCGCGTCTTGTTAAGCGCCTAGATTGCACAGTTAGCGTCGTGGTCAATTGCTGGGTGCGGCTGTGGCGGGCGAGGGAATGCCATGGTGTGTCTGGGGAGAGACGTGGTTTTGGGGATTGGGGCCGTACCGACGACATTTTGGCCTCGGAGCGATGAACGTGGTACGTATTTGCGGAGGGGTGCTTGCCGACAATAGAGGCAGCGAAACGTGAAGATGAAACTGTTTGGGGGGTGTGAGTTGGACGGGTGGGCTTGTTTGTGATGTTGCGGAGTGTCGTGGAAATTTGGGGGACGTTGGCAGTTGCTCCCTGCGCGATGCAAAGGGGCTCGCTAGCGGCGACGGACCCCCCGGTCGCTCTCTCCTGTCTTGGCGCGACCACCTGGCGCGACCTCTTTGGGAAGGATGCACAGAGATCACCAGGTGCTCATGGGCGGTGTTTGAGACCCATTCAATGGATTGTCGCGCATATACATCTCTATTGTGTGCAAGAAATTGCATCTGCATCTACGAAGCCATCTAGGACTCTTACATTTCCAACACAGGCACACAGAAATGGGATCCGTACGTTGAGAACTGTGGGGAAATTGTCTGGAAGCGTAACTGGAGCCTAATAATGCCCCCCACCACTGGATGCACCCAATCCCTTCCAGAACATTTACACATTGACGTGGTCATCGAGCAAACCGCATTGCATCTACAGGTAGAGGATAATGGAGTCAGATGGATGCTCACAATACACCCTTGTGCGCTTCCCGTAATTGGCTAGCGCCCGCTAGGCGAGCATGGAAGCTTGGACGGGTGACATGGTAAGCTTGGGAGCCTCCTCCCATGGGACCTCCGCGCTGCTCTTCACCACTCACTCATTCATCTTGCCGTTGCCTCAGTCACTCTGAGGACATGGGCCTAGCATGCCGCTATCTTGTCCAATAACGCCCGCTGCACTGTTTGCAAGGCGATCTCCCACGACTGCACCTTCCACCTCAGCATCCCACTGCGACTCCAGGTAGCCCCACTACAGCTACCGTCCCTCTTCCACGGCAGACAGAATGAATACCCGGCCTATCCTCGACTCGGATACTGGGCCCTTCGTCCTCTCTGCCTCATTCAACGCAGACACCTCGTCTTTCTCGGCTGCTCTGGAATCAGGATTTCGCAGTATGTCTGCACTTGTAGCACCCGCTCTTGCCACTGACAGTCTTAGTATTCTCATCTAAGCTATGCGACCAGAGAATAGCAAGAGGTACCATTTACCGCCCACTCTGCCCACCTTCCTAGTGCTGACATCTCAAACAGAGGTTGGCGGCGGCATAGGCTGCGTTGAAATGCTCGGCACCACACAGTACATGGCCCTGGTCGGAGGAGGGAAGCAGCCCAAGTTCCCGCAAAACAAGGTCTGTCCCGAGGACTCCGGCTGGCTCGTTGTCAAGGACACTGACATTATCTTCGAGGTCCAAATCTGGAACGACAACCGTCAAACTGTCTCCACCTCGCTCGAATTCAAGACGCCGATACAGCGCGTTCGGATATCCCAGACACATTTGATTGTCGTTCTACTGAACAAAGTGGGCATTTACAGGATGAAGATACCGCCGGAGAAGATTGCCGACTACGAGACTGTCAATAACCCGTTTGGGTTGTGTGAGCTTGGGAAAAACATTGTTGCCTACCCAGGTAGGACGGTAGGCCAGGTCAAGTTGTTCGACCTGACTACCAGTAATGTCAGCATCATACCTGCACACGAGTCGCCGCTGCGGGCACTCGCAATTAGCAAGAATGGGGATTTGGTAGCAACAGCCAGCGAACAAGGCACCATCATCCGCCTCTGGTCCTTCCCCTCCTGCACCAAGATTGCCGAACTCCGCCGTGGTGTCGACCCTGCCGCCATTTTTTCTCTTGCCTTCTCACCATCCGGATCTACCCTTGCTGTAACTTCTGACAAATCTACTCTGCACATTTTCGATCTCTCAGCTGCACTGGCTGGCGCCAGCTCCCACGCAGACCCGAAGCAGCACAAGTGGGGCATCCTCTCCAAAGTCCCGCTTCTACCGCGCCAATTCTCCGACACCTACTCGACCGCATCTCACAAATTCGAAATGGGAGACGAACCAGTTACTTGGGGGCCTCATGCTAAGTCTGCCACGTTGAGTGCAGGTATTCCAGGTGTACCGGGTGGGAGACCAACAAAAGGCCTCATTGGCTGGCTGGACGAGGAGACAATCTTGGTCATTGGAGCCGGGCAGGACGCTCGATGGGAACGTTTTGTTCTGGGCGTCGATGATACTGGACGACGAGCATTCATTGATTATAAGTGGAAACGATACATTGACTGAGTACCGTTATCGGGAAAGAGAAGAGATCACGGAACAGGAATTGAGTGAATCATATGACATGGTTGATTGTGAATATCCAGTTGCGTTTCTCTGGCGTTTTTAGACAATGTTTATATACCCACATTGATGCATTTTCAATGTATTGCTCATTGCATTACGAATTCTTTAACATTGTATTTCAATCTGACTCAGTAGTGATTATGGATGGAACTGCGTGAGATGGGATTGAAACGATCTATGTTCGCTTCTAGGGTATGCATATTCCCCGGCCCTCTCGATGAATACTATATGAAAGGGCGCTCATTCAAGGCGCTCGCCTTAAAACGCCACTACGCCGAGGAAACTTTTTCAGCTTACAAAACCCATTGCCGTTACGATGGTCTCAAGACCAACAGGCACAAGACGTGCTCTACGAAGGTTTATCGCACCCAATCCTTCCAAGTAACTCTTTCCGGTCGCCATGCCCGGGAATACTAATTCCGCTCGCCCTCGAGCTCGTGGAGCTTCTATTCTGCCTCCTCTGGCTCGCGCCATTCATTCTCGCAAATGTCAGCGCATCGACGCCAACTTCTTCCTCCTTTGGAGCCATGGACAATGAACTCATACCGGACTCAGCGCATGTCGTCGCTGCATTGAAAATCGTGCGTGTCTGATCCTCCTCGATTTCTTCGTCATCGCCTTCATCGTCGGAGCGCAGATCGTCCGCAGGAGCCCCACTAAGAACCTTATATACCACTTTTGTAATTGTGCCAAACCAGATGCAACAGAAGACTTGTAGGGCGAGAAGGAGGGCGAGGAAGTAGTACCGAAGGGATGGGTTCCAGCAAATAGGGCCGTTGCGGTCGCTGTATGCTTTTAGGAGATTGCTCCAGATGTTATTTCCGCCGTAGGCTTCAAAGGCCGCGGTGTCGGATGCAGGAATGAAGTGGGTCTGGGTCGAGGAGGAGTCGGAGAAATAGCAACCGGGTGCCATATCGACGGGTGCGTATGCATAGATGGACCAGCAGACCATCATGTAGAAGACGTGGCGGGTGAGCATCCATGACAGGACGAACACGCCAAAGGCAATGTCGCAGGCGGTACTATAGCCCATGTATTTGAGGAGTTTGGCAGTCTATGGTTGTCAGCTCTCATGTACACGATCCCTGTGATCTCGATGTTGAGGTGTACGTACCGGCAAGATGATGTCTACAAAATCCATAATGCACAAAATGACGGTTCCAACGCGCATATGGTAGTAGCCATACGACAGGAACATGAGCGCAGTTGTGAAGATGTGGTGGGTGAGCATCTGCGCGTAGTCTTTGCGCTTCTCCTCAAGGTTGACAACCAGGATTTGTTGGATCCAGAAGCCCCATTGAACAAGGTAATACCATTTGAAAAGGCCCTCGACTTCTCGGAAAGGCCAGCCTTCCCAGATGCCGTGAAGGTTGAGCCAGAAGTCGGAGTGATACATGATGTACTGGTGCTTGTTAGTTCTCGGTTCTCTCGCTATGTATGGGAATTTTTTTTGTACCATGCCCAGTGACCACGATCCAGTGTAGTATATGATCAACCACGCCTGCTCCTTGAACCTGTCGAGTCCCTTCCTCGTCCTGATACCTCCTAGTCTTGCGAGTGGGTCGAGGAGGTACTCCATAACCGCGACTCTCAGACCGGTGAATACGACTGACCAGAATATGACAAACGGCAGGTCGTCAGTACCGCAGCCGTACATATTCGAGTCTGCGTTGTAATATGACATGTGGAAAAACTTGGTGGTGCGGCTGCGTGCGCGGGGAAAGCAGATGTGCGTCAACAAAAGAAGGGAGATGAGGTTCACGGAGATGCCTATAGCATGGAACTCGTTAGAGGAGCTTATGGGAGAGGATTGTCTAGGAGAGGGAAAACATACCAATCTGGTGCTCGCAGATGAGGGTGCACAGCGTAGCCATTAGCCCCTCATCTTCAACCTTCTTTGGCTGTGGTTTCCGTCTTTTCGGTGCGACGGCCAATTTCTGATCTTGAACGTGGTCGGCGTGTGTCCTGCTCAGCGTGCCATTGCCATTGGGCAGCGCCGTCTTGGTAGCCATGATGGGCGCAATATGAGAGGTGTTGAGGTAACGGATATGCGCTTAACCGGTGCTATCGTTGGCGGCTTCCCGCAGTGTGCGTCCTGAAGACAGGCTGAGGGCCAGAGGACACTCTCAGGACAGGGACGAGACTTGCTGGCTGCTTTCCTGGTGGCAATGCGGTTTGGTAGGGCACAAGCCGGCAAACGTCTTGATTTGAGGTCGCAAGCGTCTGTGTCGCAGCGAGTGGGGTCGGAGGGCTGTTTCTCAGTGTTTCGCACGCATGTGGGCAGAGTGCAGGAAGAATGGAGGAATTGTAGACTGGCCGTCTTTGGGCGGGGGAGGATTGCGCAGATGTTTCGAAGGGGAAGCGGTGTGGTACCCAGCAAGATATTCAGGGTTCAGAACAAGATGGGCAAGCGCGAATCACGCCTCTTTGGATGCCGCCCCAATCGCGCAGGCTGGTAGGCTGCTGGTCTGCTTCTCTGGGGCAATTGCGTAGAGAAGGACGCTTTGCAGCCTCGGAAATTCTGGCCAGAGGGCGCGGGAGCTAGCAATCGCTGTGTTCGCGGAGCGCGCTACGTTTTCGGGGGCAGAGAGGGGATTCAAAATGGGCCTCGCGTAACTTTGCTAGTTCGGTGGGAACATGGGAGCTGAAGCAAAACCCTGACTGGCTGTAGCGGGAAAGGAGGTGGCAAGCTGGTTGTACGTCTGTCTGTTCCACGGAAGCCTTCCTCCTCTTGTCTTGTCGCCCAAGCGAGCCCCCCTACCCGGCCGTTTGTTGTTGGGGAGCTCTGCAGTCGCAAGATGCCAAGATGTCCGACTGCAAAAAGCTTCGTTTCCCGACGATTCAGGGTTCGGAGGCGTTTCACGTTCCCGGCCAATGGCGCCGTCACGTCCAGATTGCTACCCCGCCACGGCCACCAGCAGGCACATAATGGCAAAGTCGGGTCTTCCGACTGGTGGGCTACTTTGCCATTTGCTACTGGTAGTTGCCCTCTTGCGGAGCCAGGGCCAAAAACATGATCCGTAAGAGAATGCGCTGCGAGCTTCGCACAATAGATGACCTGATCTGGGAACACATGTATTACGAACAACTGTACGCTACCTACAGACGAAAAGACGGAAAGGATGAGCGCTCGTCCCGTCCACGCCCAGGATCCAAAGCAATACTACCATACGAACGCCCTTCTGCCCTGCATCCTTCCTTGCTGAGCCAAGTTCATAGCATACAACGCCATACAATTTCCTGCTTGTGTCAGCCAATGAGGTGCTTCTGGAAGCTCCGTCTGTAGCTCAGTTGTTGTTCTGCGAGTTCAAGATCCTCAAGATGGCGAGGAACAGGTTGATAATGTCGAGGTACAGCGAAATGGCCGCCGCAATCTCCTCTTCCACATGGTAGTGGCGCATGATCAGCTGCGTGTCGACCAGAATGTAGCCAGAGAAAATCAGAGCGCAAACAATCCCATAGCCGAGCTCAACCTTGCTGTTGTAGGGAAAGAACGCCGACATAAAGCCGAACAGGATCAGGACCCATAGCCCACCAAACAGGTATGGCACCCAGCTCGTAAAGTCGTACTTTGTCTGGCAGGCAAACAGGCTGAGCGCAACGAAGATGCCAAACGTGAACACCACCGCTTCGAGCACAATCTTGGAATCGGTGAACGACACAATGACAGAGATGGAGTAGGATTCCATAGCAGTGAACCCGGCCAGGAAGAGGAGGTTCATGGGATACGACTTGCGCTTCCAGAAGGTAAGGCCGAGGAAGGCAAAGGCGCCAAAGATCGACACCCATATCATCCACTGGTTTGTTTGGATCCAGTGCTTATACGAGACCGAGGTCATTGAGACGAAGCTTACGGCGGCAGTGGCAAGGAGCTGAACAGTCCTACATGCAGTCAGTAGGTGTGCGATACCTCTGAACAAATGCGCGCGTCCTTTGGCAGTACTCACAAAATAGCGTACACCTTCCTCACAAACGCCATCCGAATATCTAACGTAGCCTCTGAGACCACGCCGCCAAACTTGAAGTCGTCTGGTAGGTTGTCATCCTCGCTTCGTGGTACACCCCGTAACAGAGCTTCTTGCGGGTCGTCCGCCTGGTAGCTAGGTGGCGCTTGCGCGTATGACGGCGAGGCCTCATCGAGCGAGTCCCGCTGCGGGACGTTCTGGTATTTAGGTCCAGCCATCGCGAGTGTTCTTGTCGTGGATGCAGTCGACTAGCGGTGCGTGGTGTGAAGAGTAAGCGCGCTGGAGTGGCGGAGGAACCTTCGGTAGGGCGGAGCTTATGACGCAGGCAGAAACCAACCGCGGAACGTGACATAATCGCGTGCAAGTCACCCTCGCGGCCTTGAACGTCCTGTGCATAACTACAGTCACTATACTTCTGGTTTACATATATTCCATGGTCGAATGGCTCCTGGAAATATCTCCTCGTGAACACTTTTGGCCCTTGTTCTACATTAGCATCTCAATACGTTACATATGGCATTGCTCCCTACTTTCGCTCTCACACTACACATAAACGCCGACTTCCCTCATAGCATCTCAGAATCGCATGTCTGGCCCGACATAGCCTTGGCCAAGGGCGCTTGCTGATCATGTTGAGTTCTCCTCTGCCAACGGCGTGCCGCCTTCTGGTGTGAGCGGTGGCTCAGCCTCAGCCATCCATGAACTACAATGGCCAGCTAAGTTCTTACAGATGTAGTGTGCTTACTTACGCCATCTGTGCTGCTCTTACGAGGGGCCAATCTGATACCAGACTAAAAATGGCTTCCCTCGATAGGTTCACAATGCACATCATCCAAAATATGATTTCAGCCTTGCCTGCCTGCCACTGTTGCTTTGCAAACTTTCATTCAGCTTCTAAACTCTGCAGTGCAACTTCAAATGGCGTTGTCTGCCGGATTCATTCCATCTTTCATTTATCGTTGTGCTGATCATGCCCTCCGCCGACACTGTCGAGAATTATCAACTCGTCTCGATCAAGTCATATTCTCATCCTGGTGAGGTACAGGACCACGACCTTGACTCAAATGATGCCACATCATCACATCAACAAGAAGCTTCCGATGTGGAATGTCTTGGGTAGGTCATAATCGGCCACATATTCTCTGTTGCTGATTGTCCAGCACATCTGAAGACAACACCACCAAACGTGCAATTCATCGACTCTCTTCTTCATCCAGGTCTTCTGTTGAAATTGCAAAACAACCAAACTTTTTCAAATTTTGCGTGAGGCCGATATCCGACTTCTGCTCATCCATCGACCGAAGACTCACAAACCGGCTGAGGCGGAGTCGCTATCATGGATGGCGCGTGGGCGTCCTTTCCGCTCTTTGCATGTCTACTTTCGTTCTCTGTTGCAACATCACTCTCATCGTAGCGGGTTCTGTCGTGAATGGTGGGTATGACAAAGATGGCGTCGCCAACCTCGTCTACGGCAATGAGAGAACCATATCGCGATGGAATACTACCTTTCACGTTTTGATCAATGCCCTCAGCACAATCCTCCTTGCCGGTAGCAATTACACAATGCAGGTCTTGAGTTCTCCAACGCGATTAGACATTGATAAGGCACATGCAAAAGGTAATTGGCTTGAGATCGGGTTACTTAGCCCCCGTAATTTGCGAATCATCTCAAGAAAGCGCATGGCTCTGTGCCTTTTACTAGCAGTGTCTTCAGTCCCGCTTCACCTTTTGTAAGAGACGCTACTCATATATATTCTCTTCGAGGCTCATCCGTCCTAGTTACAATGCTTCTGTGTTCAAGATTGTCATCGCCAACGATTATGCTATATTTGCTGTGGATCGTCAATCGGACGGGTATGCTAGGCTGGCTTCCAGTCCTGACACATACCTCAATCTTACCAACGCCCAGTGGAAGAACACATACAACGAGGAATATGTGTCTGGGCACGGCGATCTATACCTGGCGATCGATCAACTAGCTTTCAGCACATCTCCAACCACCGTCTCACTGAACATGTCTGACTATCTCCCATGGACCACCCGCAGCACCTTTCAAAGAATGATTTCTCCCTCGTCAGATTGGATCTCCTTTGCACTCGGTAACGTAACAGTGACCACCGTGAAGACACCAGGCCAGTCCCTACCACAGGACTCCGCTAGTGAGCGTGTGATCGATCAACTTCCGGTCTCAATGCATGTTGCGCATGCTTTTTCGCGAAAGACTGGTCCACGAAGTTGCATTCAGATCAGCCTCTACTTTATGATAGTTGTTGTAACCTTCAACTCTTTCAAGCTCATCATCATGGCCTACATTCTTGTTACAGATCGGTCGAAATATATTGTCACGCTCGGAGATGCTGCGGCTTCTTTTTTGGAACACCCGGACTCGACGACCCACGGGAAGTGTATGCTCGCTATGGACAAGAAGCTATTCAGCCGTGGACGGCCATCTTGTCTCTCCAACCTCAGTAATCAGAACACAAGGGACATCTCCATATATTCAACGGATGTATGGCGACCGCGGCCGCAACGCTATTTTTCCTCTGTCAGCTTTGATAAAGGATCCACTTCTATCCTATCGTAAGGTCGAACCCATTGTCACATTACCAGAGCTGACTGTTTTCAGTGTTCTATGTCTCGGCATCGCCGTCGCAATAATCTCTGCAACCACGAGTTCCTCAACAAATTCGTGGGCTTGGGGCTCTGCATCTGACGGCATGCTCTTCATAGGGTCTAACCATGCTTCCTCCAAGGCAACAATTCTCAACGCCTGGCTTGTCAACATGCCGCAGATCCTGCTATCGTTCTGTTACCTCAATATCAACACAATCTGTACCGCGATGGCTTGCGCACAAGAATGGAACACTTTTGGCACGACTAGAAAAGGCCTCAGGGTAACAGATCCGGCAGGCGAGCAGCGCAGCACTTATTTTCTACAACTTCCTTATAAATGGGCCATGCCACTCCTAATCGTCAGCGGTACCTTGCACTGGCTACTGTCCCAAACATTTTTCTTAGTCCGGGTCGACTACTACGATCGAAATCTCGAACTAAAAAGTAACGACTCGCGAGCTGCATGTGGCATTTCATTTTCGAGCCTCATTGTGTTCTTCTGCGTGACTTTTGGATTAGTCCTGGCGATCAGGGTGGTGGGACGGCGAAGATTGCACCCAAAGATCCCGTCGGCTGAATGCTGCAGTCTGATCATAAGTGCTGCGTGCCATCCATTGAATGACGAAATCGAGCCTCATTTGAATAGAGTCCAATGGGGGGTGGTTGAGCATGAGGTGCAAGAAGGGTATGCGCACTGCACCCTTTCCGCGAGAGCAGTCAAAAGACCAGAAGTAGGAAAACGGTACCATTGAAAGTCTTCGAAATTGAGGAATGGATGTTACCTCCATTTTGGAGCATGTATTTCCCAGCTGGTTACATGAGAATGCCTGGAGCACCATTGCTCTCTCAATTTGCGAACAATTGACTACGTTAGAGCAAATTCCAGCTGTCTCAAGCAGGGAGACGCAGCAGAAGGAGAGCCGAGTTAGATTTACAGACTGATTGTTTGTTTCTAAGTTTTCTGCTCCGAAATCTCCCTTCACAAAAGGAAGATTACGAACTGGATGGGATTATGATATTGTATAGCTATCATACATCAGAGCGCAGCTGCTGGCCAGTTTTGAATAGATCATAATTGGATCTTATACAATCATGCTTGGATGATAACCGAAGGTTACCATTGAATTAGTTAACGCGTGGGTATTGAGGATAAGGAAAGGGGTTGAGCTTTGGAAGATATCATTCGATCATGTTTAGTTCGAATCCTTTCTGCCTCTAAAGAATGCTGCCATGCAAAATCTCCCTCTCAATTCCATCTTCTTGCTTTGCTGCGCTCCCTGCTAACCGCACTGCAATTCTCGGCTTGTGCACCAGCGTCTGGAGCACCACACAATATCTCTCTGTCAACTTTCCCAGCTTCTCCACTTCCTCTTCTGTGACCTCTCTCCCATCCTCCCTCTCCCCAAACTTGACCTCAAACATCAATCGTATGCCCGTTATCCCTACCGGGGCTGTCTTGTCCACGCCCAGCGTCCCTCTGAAGTCCAGATCGCCCTCCGCTGAGACCGTGCCGGAGATGATTGGTATACCAAGCGCAGTCGCGACGGCCTTTAGTGTTACGCCTGAGCAGGCTACGAGGGCGTCGAGGAGCATGTCTCCGGAGCAGAGCTCCCCAGAAATGTCTGGATCATCGCCGCCAGCTTTGGGATGTAGGCCAGCGATTCGAGAGGCTTCTTTGACGGCTGCACCAGTGGAGAGCTTGCACGTTATCGATGAGGAGTCGAGAGAGCCCGAAGACTTGAGAGTCACAACCGCGGAGGAAGGATCGTTTCGGTAACCATCTTTGATGGGGGCTTGCTTTTCGCGAAGCGCTTGGGCAGTGGTTGCTGTGTTGTTATTCTGATGGGAATGTGAAGGCGAATGTGAAGAGCCGCAACCGCAGGACGCCATCTTTATGAGTGCAATTGATTTGTGAGAAGTAGCTACATAGTTTACTTATATATCTTTCGATGCCATGCTGGTTAGCAACTACGCATTCTTAGCTTCCAAACATGGTCTTTGGATACCCCGCTAGGGAGAGTGGAGGCTCCGCAACCCCGCTGTCTCGCCGTTCGAGCGAGCGTTGAAACGGGAAGGTGCATCGGATGATGTCGATCCTATTTTCTTAGAAACGATACTTGCGTGGGCGGTGTGTGCTCCATATCCTATACCCATGTAGTCCCCTCCACTGACACAGAAACGCCGCGGTAGTTGGGGAGGGATGACGTTGATGGTTGGAGCTGCATGACTAATGTGGAGCAGCGAACACCGAGGAATGCATACCCTGTCTTAGCACAGTAGTTTGATGTAGATAGCCATTTAGCATTATAATTTGGAAAAGCGCTACCAGGTTGGTGTTTTTGGAAATAAATAACGGATAACCAGGCACTAAACCCACTGAGCTCGTTTGGAGAGTCAGAAACTTGGGCTCACCATAGTACAGAAATTATATGCTGTAGATTGGACTTCCAACTACAAAGATTTGCTTTCAGTACGGCGTAAAAGGAAGTTATATGATGGTGTATTGCTGAATCGTAGACCACTGCATACTGGCAACATGAGCACTCTTGCCTTGACGTATCTGTCTTGGCGTTGCTGCATGTGAGCCAGGAGGATCGGAGAACCTCGTATTCAGGTTCAGGCTTAGACACCATCAAATCTACACATCCTAGCATCAAGTCTGAATTCCAGAGAGTCATTTTTGTTGGGTATCCGCACCAGCGCAAGCACTATTAGCATATCGTCATCGTCATGGGCAACTACAGTGGTCTTCCCACTGAGCTCAAGATCCAGATCTCCTCTTATCTACCGTGTTTTGACCTTGCCAATCTCGCATGTGTGTGCAAATCACACACCATCATCGCGCGAGAACATTTGTATCAGGCGCCCGAGATCCTACAGCCCGATGAAGGGCACCGCCTGATAGCGCTCCTGCGCACGCTATTCACACAGCCGCACCTGATCCATAAAATCCGCTCACTTTCAATATCTGTCATTGACTGCTCTGTACCTTTCAATGCAGAGTCTTCAGTTGACGAGATGAAAGAATGCTTTATTGATCAGGATGAACATGACGATACCCGTTGGTGTCCAGAATACCAAGCTGTTCAAAGGGAACTACTCCATCGATTGAGTGAATATGGTGCTACAGCGCATTCCGACCTACCTTGGGTGCAAAATATTCATAATTGGCGCACGACATCCTTCTACAGTGGACTCCTTGTACTTCTTCCAAACCTGGTGTGCATTTCATCTTCATGCTACATCAAGCCGGTTGGGAGAGACTGTAGCGTGTCAGTAGATGAGTCTATCGATTACCCACGCCGTGTGTTTGGACGCTCACCATTCGACGATCTTGATTTGAAAGTTCGACAGCAACTCAAGCTGAAAGAATTCAGACTCAAAGCCGGAGTGCTTAATCGAGGCATTATACAAATCCCTGGAGTCCATCATCTTGCACTTGGGTCACAGGCAGCAGTGGGTGCGTATAGAATAGATGATTTCCGTCATATAACACATCTTGAGGTCTCCATCAGCTTTACGGCAGTCAACACACTGACTTGGCACTACATTCATATCCGCACGCTCCTTAGCACGACGTCAAAGCTAAAACAGTTGAAACTAAAAGTGGAAGCTCCCAGCGACTCTGCGCTTTGTGCTGCAAAGGAACTTCTATTCAAGCGATTTCTCATGATACTGGACGACCTGGACCTGTCCATGTCAACATTGGAGACTTTGGTCATCATTTCCGCGGAACAACGGCAAATTGAGCTGTTTAGGAGTTTGGATCCACTCCCAGACTTCAGAAAATTTATCAATCTACGCAAGCTCACTCTACCTTTTCAACCATCAGTAGACTCCCTAGAGAATAAACTGCCGCCGAATATCGAGGAGCTGGATTTGCATCTGCTATGCACGAGCCCCATCATCTCGTCTCCCTTGGACAGTATCGTACGCTACAAGATTGCAAACCTGACGCTACGGCGTCTGAACTTGTACATTCTTCACGAAAGCAATTTTGTGATTGGTGAGTCGATCTGGGAAAGGCTCAAAGAAAACAAGGTTGCGACGTACGTTTGGGTTCGAGAGCATACGCTGATCTATGCGATGCCTGCGTAAGATTGGAACTAAGTACTCATCACAACATGGATGATGAGTGTTATGAAAATTGAAGAAGTAGCACAGGGTGCTCAAAGGTTCTTATGGCCCAGAATTCTTAACAGCTCACGAGATTTTGAATCTCATCATCGTTCAACGCATTGCTAAGACAGCTCCATCTGAATCATAGGGCTCAGAACATATTATTTGCAGATAGCTACTGTACCCTCGACCCCTTAAGCATAGAACCTGGTTCTCGGGTTTTGTGCATCGCAGATACGTTTTCCTACACACATATTACAGCGAGGGCGGAAAAATGGGCTGTCAAAAGGTTGCCAGCTGTCAACTAGAGTGGATGATTTTCATGTTTCCTCTCAACCAAATTGCCGCTGTGAGTTACGAAGAATATACTCACCTGGTTCTGCCCTTAAGAGTTGATCACGATTGGTCGTGACAGCCCAGTTTCGCCAAATATCAATTAGCCAGGCAATATTTCTACTCAATATAGCTACTTACCATTTACCCTTAATTCACATAAGCAGAGGACTTCAACAGCTTCAATTCTACGATATAGTGCGAAAGCTGAATGGCGATCTGCTACTTGCAGATTCGATATGGCAGAGCTTGGAGGAGCATACGCAATTGTATTAATGGAACTCCCGTCCCACGATGTAAATAATTAATAGGACTTTACTTATAGACACATCTCGCTACTTCCCCACTCATCCAATCTCCCTCAACATCAAGGACACCCTGAACCTTCTACGACAGCAGAATCGCACCTCCTGGTCGAAGATCAAACTCACGAAAACCTTGAATCATTCTCTATAAATTCCTCAGCTCACCCAATATCTCCCAAGGATGAATCATCTGCCCCAAAAATTCCCAGACCGCGGGATGAAGAAACCCTGAAAACCTCTTTGGATACATACTACCTACCTTCCACCCTACCGCATATCCAGATGCGGAATGTTTGTTCCCCGAGCCCTTTTCTTTCTCAAACGACCTTTTGCTAAGCCTCGTAGCTCCTTCCAGCTTATGATTTGCAGAACCCGGGCGCGGAGACTGGGCTACATAGCCAGGGCTACCACTTCTGATCGACGAATCAGCCGACGTAATCATGTATCAGGCGGTGCAGAGCTTCAAGCCCATCGCAGTACGTGGGCGGGGCGTAGGGGGTAGAGGGTACATTTCAAAGCTGTGAGGAGTGTGGACGTGGCGAGGAGCCGGGGACATTCGTTGCGTGTGAAAAGTGAGACTTGACGGGCTATGACAGCGACGGTGACGCGATGGTGACAGGAGAGAGGGTCAGGTTCGTGATGTATGGATCTTGGAAGGATTTGCTTCGGGCGTGGGGTATGGGAGTGGCTCCAAATCTTCGTCGTCTTCCTAATCTTGTGCTCCTCCACTCTCTGTGACAGGCAACGATGCAGGCCTAGCCGGTCATCGAGATGTGAACTTGCTCTAGAAGTCATTGATGAAGCCAAAGCTTCTTGAACTAGTGTTTGGACGGGTATCATTGCTTCATTTACCAGGAAACGAATAGAGCCCTCTGGAAGACGTGTTTTCCAAGAACGAGGTTTACAAGATGAGTGAAGGCTGTAATCAGAACCTTTATGCGCTTGAAGTTTTGTAAATCTAGTTTATGAAGTGTACAACAGAACGAGGAATCATACTACAATGCTCAGTCTTCTGCAAAAGTGGTGGTGATCAACCGCAGACGGTGGATATTCTCACTACTAACCGAGACGCTTTTTACCTTGATTCAAAAGGAAAAAATGAAAGAGATATGATGGATGACCTCTACGATATGTTTCATGTATTGTATCCAGTATAGTACTTGAGGGTGTGTAAGGTCTTTGGTTTGGAGGCGGATGTTAGCCGTGATCGAAGAATGCTGCCTGCCCATCTGCTAGGCAATGGTGGTATTGAGAGCATCGAGTGGCTTCGCAAGGTAGAGAAGGGACATTTCTATGTTCATTTGCAGTCCTGATTGGATGCCACAGGCCATTACCATATATATTCGGGTGTAAGCATGCCAAATGCGTGACCCCACTAAAACTGTCGTACTCATGCGTACACTGGGACATATTTTCTACGCCGAGGGATGTTGCATAGCTTCTTTTTACCAATTCTGATCGTCATGATCAAGCGGTCCCGCGTAAAAACCTTCTTACTAGCCTCGCGAAGTCAAATCATATTCCCCGAGGTCGAGAAAGCGCCAGCTTGATCGGCTAATCTAGGCTGACATTAGATTTCAGCAAACGAATCTACCGCGGCTGAAGAACGGATGTGAGCGTTGGCTGCTTGTGCGCATGGTGTATCCGAACCTTATCGACGCGAGCTGAATAAGTGATGGTCGTCCCTGCGTGTGATGGGTCGACAGGTGGCAAGGTCTTACGCACATGTTGTCATCGTTGGCTGCATATTCAGCCCGCTCGATCGACCCTGAAGACAGCCATCGCGCCCTTCTAATCATAAGCTAACGCAACCGTACGGCTAAGTCGGATCAGACGACCGCCTGACAGCGGTGTTCGTACAGGAAGGGCTGGCATAATTGGTGTGTTGAGTCCTGGTAGTCATCAAATGGTTTTAGTGAGACTGTCCCAGGCCAACAATATTGACGTAATTTGGTAGATCTGTCGAAAAGGAGCGCTACGGCAATCACGAATGGGCCTGCTATTTGTAACATGGCCATCAGTGTTGGAGTAGTCTTAAGATCTGCTGCGACGAATGTAACTGCAACGCTTGTCCCTTGCATCAGTTGTCCCACATGGAGCCGAGAGCTAGACGAACTATTATAGGCATAGTGCGTGACAAGTGAGAAAAAGGCGAACGAAAGTTTAAAGTTCAACGTTAGGAAAATTAGGGCTCGATCCGACACATTTTAACGCACAGGAGTGATAAAAACCTCCGAAGCGAAGCCAATCAACAATTTGCCTCGCTACAATAGTTCGTTCAGCCGCCGCCATTTGCTGACAATCGTAGTTGGTGGTTGTGCTAAGCTGGCTACGGCATTTTGGTTTGCAGCTTGAAAAGGTGGCTGGTAAAATTGGGAGATAACCCAGGGTTCTAGATCGGTAGACTCAAATACTTACACGCGCAAACACCACAATAAGTACCTCTTCCTAGATCGCAGGGCCCAGAACTGTTGTCCCAGCGGCCAGAACTGGCTGATCCGGCTCGTGGCAGCAGCTACACGTCTGTGCATGTACAGACGAATGATGAGATACGGCGAAACGTGTTCGATTGACGATCACTTGACCTTGTTTATGATGACAGTCAAGAGCCGTGCCTTGGGGTATGGAAGGTGTTAGCGGGAAACAATGTATGCATGTGTGTGCTGGTTTAGTTACAGAGCGCGAATGAGCGTGTGCGTATGGTCTTCCGACTGGGCTCCCTCCACAAGAGCGATGAGAGGAACGTCATTATCAAAAGCGATTCGTTGGTCGTATGACCCGAGGGTGCTTGAAAGGGGCAACGCCTTCGCGTAGAGCATGGTCGATTGGGTCTAAAGCATGATGCGAGCTGATTACATACGGATGGCTTGAAGATCTTCCGGGTGTGCCTCACCAAGCTCACAGAATATCTGGTACGAAGGTATGCAGTGTCGCATGGCGATCGTGATCAACGGCAATACCAGCGGCTCACTGTAGCCGAAGGGTACAACGGGATTAGGTCTTAGATCCGGAAATCGTGAGAGACTTCCAGAGTTGATCTGGGGCCGATCGTCCCTACGCAGCGCCCTGCTATTGTCGACGATCATGCGGGATGCGCTGAGAGACTCGGCTATTGTGAGTAGACAGTTTGCAATGTCCGCGGAGACTAGTAGCGAGATTGTTGAAGGCGGTTACACCCGGTCCGGATACTGCGAAGATGTGCGATAGAGCTATGTTTTACACGTTCGATGCATCAAAGGTGCTATCGATACTTGAATCGCAAAAATTGCAAAGATATCTAGATTGGGCACAAATAATACTACGAGTGAGGCCGACGACCTTAATACTTTGCCAGTCCAGGTGACAAGGCAAGATGAACCGTGTTCGGCCGGATTAGGCTCACTGTCCCAGTAAGTCGACGGCTCCGCCGATGTCCCGGGTGGACTGCCATCTAACCTCATATAGGAAGGCGTGGAGGTTATTGGTGGACGAGGCAGTGGCCATTGACAAAAACGGGACGCCGCTGACACTTAGCGAACGTCTAAAGAAAGCACCGAGAGGCCATTTACAGCCACTCAGTGCCGCCCCTGTTCAACATCAAATACCAAAGACCTTCCCAATAAGATTAAGACCTCAAACTCAAACTCCCACACAAACAAACACTACTCTGTGTATGTCTAGCCAGCAGTAACCAACTAGGTTTGGTGTACAGAGTAGAGGCTGGCGTGATTCAAGGGCGTTTGATACAAGTTATGTTGCTATTCCTGGAATTACTTTGTGCTTGGACGTGACAAACCAGGTGAATTCTACTGTAAACTCTTCTGGGGTGTCACATGTTGACAATGTAATGGTTCTGAGCCCGAAGGAACTCATCAAATGCATGAAACAGTGATATCTTGCTGTTTGACCCACTACACAGTGCTTGGCGTACATTTTACGACTTGTGAAGGCCTGGAACAATCGGTCAATATTATAGACGTGGGCACTTCGGTAATTGAGCAAAGTTTGATGCTGAATAGCTTGGAAAGGGGTATGGTGTGATTCACGAGCTGACTGTTGTGACACGTCGGGCAGGCGAGGACAGAAGTGGAGACTAGACGTCTGATATCCAAAAGTCCTGTCAAACTCAGCGAGGATGTGGAATGAAACAACAATAGGCTATTCATTCAACTGTGCCATTGTTCAATAGACTTTAGGTCGAGAGGAAAAGGTGGATCCAAAGTGTGATAGAACGCAGTGCGAGACGGCCCCACACTGGTGAGATGAAACAAATGACAATGTTGACTCACGTCTCAGTAAGATGTCGACCGAGTCAAAATCACCGACAGCTGCGATTCAAATCAACGAAAAGGTTGGCATGGAGGATGAACAACGACTCCCAACGCGCACTGAAACGTTTGTGATCAGGGACCCACAGGCACCGCCTGTTACCAAATAGACGGTGTATGTCCTCGATACCACGACGTTCCATCTTGATTTACGTGCTTTTCCCGAGAACCTGGTCGTTATTGCTGCAGTGCGCCGTCAGCTGGCGTTCTAGCCAGCTCAGTGGAGGAGTTTGGTGTGTCCTCGGGAGAGATCGGTGGGGACTCGGATGCCTGCAAACACCCATGTATGGTACAACAGGACTTGCAGACCCCTCATCCGCATCAAGATACGTGCATCGAACGTGCCTTTGCGGCTATATGTGCCAGCAGGTGAAATAGTCCGTCTGGCGAAGGATCAAAGCCCCGCGGTGACGTCCGCTTTGATGGCAATGTGTACGGCTTACACAGGTGCCACAGATGTTACCGTGTTCATCTTGCTCATTTTCGTTTACTGGTTGTCCGCCAATCTCTTTTCCTTCCGAGGCATTTGTTCAACACGACCAAGATGTGGTCAATGTTCCCTCGAGGTCCTTGGTCAGAAGGCCGGGTGGACCAGTCCGCCAGCTAGGGTGCCATGGGCGACTGCATGTTCCGCAAGATGGACCGTGGGTGCATGGGAGAAGTGTTGGGAAGCTTTTTGAGGTGGCAAGAGTATGGGAAAGAAGCCACTGTGATGTGCTTTCGAACCTAGGTCAGAGGTTGGTTTGGGAGGCAGATGGCGCTGGTAGCTTCAGTCTTGGTATGACAGCGCCGGTCACCATAGGCGCAGCGCACGACGGACTACTCGCAGCACGGGAATGCGCGGTCTGGATATGCAAGGGCTTCCTCGTCGCAGGGCGATCTCCAGCAGGGAGCCATGGCAAAGTGTTTCTTGTGCCAAACGAAGCCGAAAACGGTAAACAACAAGTTCCGTCGACGGCATTGAAGAGCAATGTTTAGCCGGGCGTGCAGAGGAGGCGGCCCTGGAGCTAAGGTTTAGTGGCAGGGCGATGGCGACGCTACGTGGAAGTGACAGCCCCTGGAAGATGGCGCAAATGGGCTTGGCGGGACCATGGCGAACGATGGCCGCCCATGGGAACAGGCGGGACGGACTGTCAGGCGGTCAGGAGCTGCTGTGTGACAGAGACGAGTGTTGTCGTTGTGTCGGCACCGTGGCATGGCAAGCAGTGCTGGCGCTCGCTCGGCTGGTGGGCTCGCGGCTGCCGTTCTTGGGGGTCGATAACAGCACGATACCGAGCGAGAGGTTCCTCCATGGACCAGGATGGCGATGTTGGACAGCGGCCATGATCCCGGTACAGACGGGCGGGGCTTGCATTGGCACACGTACCGAGGAGCGGTCAAGACAGACGACGTGCGAGGCCGGGCGACGGCTGGCAGTGATTCGGCCTGGCAGGGCAGCCGTGGCGCCGACGCTGGCATGGGCAGTCCGGAAGGCCTGCCGGATCAATCTGAGGCTGCGTAGGTGGATCCTCCCATTGACGGTCAAAGGCTTCGAAACGCAAAACGCGAAACGCACAATGCCATGGATGCTGGCGTGGGCGAAGGTTTCCTAGACTGTAACGTCGACGGGGGTGGCCGACATGGCCGTGTCTCGTCGTCGCTGGCAAGCCGACACACGACGGGCGCACCTCTGGGATGGGCCCTGAGCGCTGTTTGGTACCCTGTGTGATCGCCGGCTAGTCGCCTGGGATCAGCATGTCGGGCAGGCGCGACCCCGGGCCAGGGAAGGAGCCACCATCCCTGCCGCGAATCATGCCTGCGTAGACGTCGTCGCACCTCCCCCATCTTGCGCCCCCAGGTCCTGTCAGGAAGCTGTCACCCGCCCACCCACACAGAACCACAACTGGATAAAAAGGGGACCCTCTGTCTTCTGGCGTGGGCGGCGGGCGGCGAGCGGGTCTGATCGGCTGCTCCCCTCCATCGAGCCAGCGTGCGAGCATCCTGCGTCGATGCTGCTCGCTTCAGTCCGCTGCGCCTATGTGAATGGGTATGTGTTGTCTGTGTATGTGCTTTTGCTTGATGCCGCCGGCATGACGTATCGTGTCTTCGCCTGAGCGACGAGATTCGCGCTGCCGGCCATGCTCGCCCTCACCCCAGGGCTGGCTGCCTCTCGAGTGCATATGCGCATGCATTCGCTGTTTGAGAGCAGTGCTGCACGAGTCAACCCTCGAGGCTGTCCTCTGCTTCTTGCTCCTCCAGAGTCACGCCCCCGTGGGTTTTTGCCCGTTTGATAGTCGTCCCCCCGGGGACAGCGTCGAGCAATCGTCGTTCCCCCGTGCTATTTCTGTACCGCCGGATGAACGCCTTCTCCCCTTCCTTAAACTCTCTTTTGCAGACGCTAGCCCCATCTCAAATCTCGACACAAGACCTAGGGCTGCTGCTCCTTGGGCCCTTGCAAAGGCCCCGTCGCACCAACTGCCCACCCCTCCAGCCACGCACCCGGTTTTGGCCTGCGGCAGCTGTTTGCCGGCCATGGTACCTTGTGCTGCGCGACAGACACGCCGTCGTCATGGCTCCGACGTGCACAACATGTCACTCTTGTCGGATTATCCTCCGCTCTGGTTCACGCCTCGGTCGGGCACAGTCTCGTTCGCGCTCATCTTTGACCCCTCGGAGCGGGCAGGGCCAGGGCAGAATCAGCATGAGCTCCTCGAATCGATTTGCTCTGCCGCCGTACCAGCAACCAAGTCCTGTTTATCTGCTTCATGCTCATCATGCTATCGTGCTACCGTACCAGTCCCTGGACACTGCGGTGCACACGGGGCTCGCGCCTCACAACCACTTGCCTTTTGGCTCAGCCAGACACACAACCCGCGACTCGGTCAGGCTGGACACATCCAGCACAAAGTCCGTATCCAAGCGTGTGAGGAAAGCGGGGCGTTTGGCCGGGGCAGGTTCAAGCGGTGCAAGGCGAGGCTGTGGTGCTGGTTCTTGTCGCGCATGCAATTGGTGACGAGCAAACTTGCACACATCTGCCAGCGCTTGGCCAAGCCGAGCTGTCTCCCTGATGGAACGTTGACAGGTTCCTGCGGCGTCCAGCGTGTGGAAGCGCAGATGAGGTAATCGACAGACGGCCAGTGAGGTGGGTGCGACAAAAGAGGCCAGAGACAAGACGACCCCTGTTCGTTTCTGGCCCCGAGTCAGAAGCAGCAAGATCTGCATCGATACGGGTCTGGCAGCGGTGGAGACGGCGGCGGCGCTCTAATGGCGCGCCTGCAGCAGATGGTGCGGCTTTACTATCGGCTCGTGCTCTGAAGCCTGCGGCGTAGTGGGAGGGTCCTCTGTTTCCTCGGCCGGCCACCGTCCACCCAGAGCCCGTTTTGTGCACGCCGTCGGAGAATATGGGCAAACCTTAACTCTCACCTGTCAAAAGTGCAGACGTCGTGCTAGACGCGCCTGTCTGTCCTCCATTGGCGCTTGCTGGCCTCCCCTGGCGCATCTCCTGGGTGCAAGATCGCGCTGCAGGTTGAAGGACGGCCCGTTGCATTTTGAGCTGCCCAGAAACGCCTCCTGAACTCTCAATGCTGTCTGTTCTTAAACGCCTCGCGCCCATCATCACCACCCTAACTGCCTCTCCGTGAACTGCTGCATGCTTGCCTTGGTTGATCTTTGGACTCGCCCACTTCGACACACGATTGGTACATCGCATACAAGACGGAGACCTTTCTTCACCTCTTAATTCCCATACCCAGCCCCGTTGTCGCTCGCCGTTGGTCATATATATCCCCGATATATTTTCTTTGGGTCCGTGGTAGTGGTACTCGACCACTCAACGCCCCTCGACGATAGCCCCGTTCAATCGTCATCGCCTCCATACTTAGTTTCTGGGTGAGTAACTGCCTCTGCTCCTGCACCCGTCATGTGAGACAGTCTGCCGGCGGGTGGACGCCTGTATGGTTGTTCAAGGGTGAGGGTGGTCTACCAGCAGAGTGTGGTACGCAGCTGTCAACCCTGGGTCGGCCAGCAGGCGTCACTCACTGGACATGAAGACATTGTCTCCAAGGCAAATGGCTGACCAGAGTTTGAATCCAGACTACTTAAGCAGTGCTTTCATCGCACCTCATGGAATATCTAACACTTCATGATAATATCCCGCACCGCCCATACGACCCGCTGCACTCACGCAGAATGGCATCTTCACAGTCCTCTGAGAGGCAGATGGGTAACATGGCTGCTGCGGTAAGTGAAGATCACACTTCTTCTTCTTCTTCTTCTTCTTCTTCTTCTTCTTCTTCTTCTTCTTCTTCTTCGTCTACTTCTTCTACTCCTACTTTCTCCTCCTCTTGCTCCTCGTTGTCCTTCCCCCCGCACCTTCTCCATCCCCCGCTCCTTCGCGGTTCGCTCCCTGGCGACTTCCGCTTCGAGCATTTCACGCAGGAGCCCTCGAGAGCAAGCGTTGCCGTGCAGCAGACCCGCGCACCTCGACTCTCCCATATCCAACTTCCTCCTTTCCCTACGGGCAGTGTGATCTCTTCCACAATGTCCAAGGGCAGGTCTCCTTCACCCGAGCCTCGCCACCCCCACGTCTATGCCCAACTTCCTCGCAGACTGTCAGCTTCTCTAGTCTCGTCGACGATGCCTCGTAGTACCTCTATGCATGCACAGGCACACAGACCAGATCCTGGCGCCGTTAGAACAGCACACGAAGCCACCGAGACTGAACATGCCCACATCAGAGCAGCCCATGAAGGACGACCTCACTTGACTGCCTTGGACACCACTCTGACCAACATACAGACCCATCACATGCGCAGTTCCCCGCCTATTCAGCCTGGAGAACAAAATTATCCCGGCAAGCTCCCATCTTTTTCCGAGGTACGCGCTTGTCCATCATTTACTCTCATCGCGATACTAATCGTGCAAGTTTCTCCACACTACCAGGGCGAACACCCCCCCACGGACACCGTCTCGCCGTGATGGATCAGCTACTAGTTCTCCTCAAGCGCAGCAACATTTTGACGATGTAGCATGGACAGATGGCAAGCGCAGGCGCGTCGACACGCTTGGAGACATCTACGCCCGCCCGACTGCTACTGAACAATTGCCTGCTGATCCTCGACGCATGAGCACTGTTATTGACCCTTCTCTTGCCGGTTACGACTCACCTCGCGTTTCACAGCTCGTTGACACGCAATCGGCAGTCTCTGTCCATCATCATCGGCCAAGTCACTCGTACCCGCCGCCACCACACCCGTCAGTTCCGGCAGGTGCACACTTTCGTCATCAGTCATCGCCTCCAGTCTCTCAGGGCAACGCTATTTATACACAGCAGCCACTGCGCCAAAGCCCATACCCCCAACAACCCGTACAAAACAGCGCCATGTACGAGCAACGACCCAATTACTACCAGGACGCTCAAAGCGCGCCCCACGCGTATGGTTATGAAAGGTCACACGACTCTTACTACACGCAACCATCATATCCAGTTCCAGGCTATGAAAATCCTTATGGCGATATTCGATTCCAGCACAATGTTGGCCTCGAGCAGAATGCATTCAATCGCAAGCGACGAGGCAATCTGCCCAAGGAGGCTACCAACATGCTCAAAGAGTGGTTTTCCGCCAATAGATCATCTCCTTATCCCACTGAAGATCAGAAACTTGACCTGTGTAGCCGGACCGGTCTGAGCTTAAACCAGGTATGTTATAATTATTCTCGTCTGCTGTGACGTCGCAGCCTGACATGGCTGCTACATCTGCCATTTCTGTCTTTTCGCTGTCACTGTCATCTTGTTCAACCCTACACTATCGGCTTTACCATGCTCTTTCGGCGCAATACATACTGACGCACAACAGGTGTCCAACTGGTTCATCAATGCTCGACGTCGCGCCCCACAAAAAGAGCAGCGAGAGCGTGAGGCCAATAATTCAGAAGGATAATTTGCCCCCACAGCTGAGCTTGGAAGCAGTCGGCCCTCGACTAGGCCACTGAATCGATGCAATAACCGCGAATCATCGCCCGGCCTGCCATGGTGACCCGGACGCATCACCTTTTTTTTCCTAGACAATCACATGGACGCCTGTTTGCACATTGATTTCTTCATCATTATACCATGCGCCCCAAAGTTCAAGAATTGCATCCACAAGGAGTTCCAGTATCGAGCACCCGCATTTCCCCACTTCGGGCCCCCTCTCATTCTGGACTATTGTGGATCCTACACTCTCAAACTCCCTGGGCGCTTCCCTGGCGCTTTGCATCATGATCATCTCTTCAATGCATTCTTGGTGCGCCATTGGTTTCTTGCTGTTTTACTAAGACTATCTTCTTGGATGGATTGAATTGTCACGGTCCCCAACTACTTGCTTGCATCAACAGGCACCATTTTTGTAACTTCATACCCTGGGCAACAAAACGGAGCATTTATGGATATGGCATTATAGGAAAAGGCGTATTTGGAGTTTTCGTCCACGGACGCACACGGATACACATTTGGTATTGGCTTTGGCCTTCGCTTCTACCTCGTAGTATTCAATTTTACCTTTTGCTACATAACTCACCTGTGTATCAAGTCATGTCTGCCAATGTCCGACTCGCTCAACAACGAGAAAAGTTTACTCGGTAACGTCGGCGCTAAACTCAGCACTACCATCGATATCGCAATCCCACTAACGAAACCATTGACCAGCCACCCTATGGGAAACTTTCCACCACCCGCAATGGTGAAACACACCATCCACCCATGGCGCTCCGCACGATCCCTGGCTCCCGGCCTCAAACTATTGATTTCCAGCCCAAACAGGCTCATCATCGCCTTCGCCAAATAACCTCATGGCACAGACCGCATTTTAATTCTGACAAAAGACGCTTGGTCTAGAACCGCAAGCGCGGGCTTAATGCCTTTGACAGCAGCAGTTGTGCACACGTGCATATGTTGATCTCATCAGGCCATTTACGGAACGGGCATTAAACTTTAAGCTTCAAGGCTGCTATTTTCGAAACGCTATTCACGGTAGTCCGAATGAGTCGTGACATGACGGGATGGGAGTTTGATATGGACTGATCCGGTGTTTCACCAGGGCGAAAACGGAATGTGACGCACAACGGCCCACCCATGCGCCGACGTTTGATGTGCATGGGTGGCTTGCACGGACATTTGTGCAGAAGAAGGATGTGTTTTGTTTCGTGCTTCCGCATTCTCGGGAGGGAGGGAGGGAAGCATGGCAGGGAAGGGCCATGTATGATGACATGACATGACATGTTTCGAGATGATGGAATTCCAATACAATAGTGCTCCACTCACTTCATTCACGAAGGAAACATGTAGCGCCGAACATTGACTTCCATCTCCCAAACATATATCCCCACCTTCCCCACTTGCCCTCTGCCCCGATTCTCCACTTCCAAGACTCCTCCCCTCCTCCCTTCACCAGGGCCCTGGCGGACCCTCAGACAAGTAAGTGGACCTGTAATGGCTTCTAGACAATCGAAGTCACAATAAGCCCATGCAACGATCACACATGATCAGCTCCAGGATGCGCCGCCGCCTCAATTCGACAATGCCAGAACCGGGGGGAGCGATTAGAGAGGGTCCGTGGGGTTGGCATCAGCACGGTTGCACTTATGTAGCGAGAGGCTTGAGGCGAGGCCAACCAGGGGATTCGCAGGGTGCGGGCCGAGATGTACATTTAGGGCAAGACGGGGACCACGATTCCTGGCCTTGACCGGGCCTGTTTGGAACCTTGTAGGTAAGGAAGGTATGCCTACTGCGGCAAACACGATGTCGAAACGATAAACACGGCAAGGTGCGTTCACATGCGCTTCACGATAATAATCCGGGGAATGTATGGTTTGGTGTTTGAGCAAACCTTAGCTACGCTTAGGCTTCAACAAAGTGGCCTGATTCATTTGCGCGCTCAGGAATGTGGAGAGACAGAAACAGACAGAGAGGCAAAAAGGTGGAATTCTAGAATCTAGAATCCTACCATCTCCACCTACTCCACTGGAAGGGGTCCCCCTCCAGACTAGTTCCTCCAGGGAAACGAGATCGGCTCAACAGACGAGATCGCGATCGGCCGTAGCTCCGTAGTAGGCGTCGAATATCAATCCTGTGGGATGCACTTGTAGGCGAAAGAACGATGCACCAAAAGGTGGCCCGTTCACAAATGGAAGCGATAGAGGTAATTACGATCACCACCACGTCCACGAGTTGAGCATCACAAAAAAGCAAAATACCTCCAAAGATAGCAGAGCCATGTCGGGACACGAAAGCGAGACCGATATCACGATCAACAGCCGTATCTGTCGTCTAGAAATCATTCCTGCGCCGCTCCTGCAAGATCGCGGCTGGAACCGCAATTGACGAAATGATGATCGCCCCAACCTCGCAAACAACGATCGGACAGCGGAGACGAGTTCCAGAAATAGGTATTTTGGGACGCGGACGGTGGTGATGGAGATGACGATCAACGCTCTCGCGTGCATATCAGTACTTCCGGCCCTCGTATACCTGACTATCTTTTCTCGAACCAAAGTGACCACCTGACAGGCACAGAGCGACCGTGATAGACATTTGTCCCGAGGTGATCACAGTCAGTGCTTCGGTCAGCAGTCTTCTTTCGCGTAAGTCGGTGTGTCCTTGAAATAATTAACCCCCTACTTTTTCACAATCTCTTTCGCAAAAGTGTCCAAACCACGCTCATACCATGTCACGCGGATTGGCCATGACGCTGATGCGCGAAAAACTTTCCTTGCTCCAGCACTGGCCATATCTGAATGCACAAAGTGGTCTGGTCCACAAGTGTGCAGTGCAAGACACATGATGCAGTCGAGATTCTATCGCAACAGGCCATTACATTTGGTCTCCTAGAACAATGTCGTCATGAATGGATACTTTTCAACCGTGGTAACTTAGCAGTCTCCTCTTCATAACGACGAAGAACCCCGGGATATCAGGTTTCAAAAGTCTGGTTCGTGGATTCTGGTACGCCGTTGAGCGTTGGGTCGTTGAACGGGGCAGCGTAGGAACGATAAGGTAGTACAACCAAGGATGGCCTGTTGATGGTGATTGGCGATGTTTTATTTGGTTCGGCTAGTGGAGATCGATCTAGAGAACCGGGAACTGGGCGACTGGTGTAATTCCTATTAGGAGAATAACGTGGCAGCTTGTGCGACTTGAGGACAACCTCATGTGTCGGGGAGCGTGTGCGAGGAGTTGGAGGCAATGACTGATGTAGCAGTAGCATTATAAACAAAAATGTGCTACGTCTGCGGACCATTTCCCTTACGGCATGGTATGCTACTATTTGTTGTGAATGAGACAAAGGTATATATGTACGCTGCGCTCCCTAGATCGTATGTACATACAAGGGTATCATGTCCAAAACGCCAGAACGATGCTATAAAATGCAACAAACTTATCGACTTCCTTCGAGAAGTGCCACGCGTGTGCCAGGATTATCTGCCTCATATTTCCTCGCCATGTCGTACACGACTTCGCCCCACTCGAACTCGCCTCTCCGGCTTCTTTGTTTGCAGGGCGACTGCTTGATTGGTAGCACCCAATCCAGGAAAGTCGTTCCCATCGTGTCCTTCCATCCCATCATGAGAGAGGTATACCAGGGGTGTTCTAGGGGCTTTGTTTGCATCACAACGTAGGTTTTCCCCGAACCACGTTGAAATGTGCGTAACACCGGCCAGTCCTCTTCAGAATCTGGAGTTCTTGCTTCTTTCTTCGAAGGCGCAGAAGATGTGGGCGGTGAGTCGTTCGCTTGTGATGCTCGATGGGAGATTAGGAAAGCAATGTTGTGTATGCCTCCGCGCTTAACGCCTTCCACGGACGTAAAATTTATCATCAGATTCCACGCAGTCATTCCAGTCATAGTGGAGGTGAAAATGGAGAAGACAACCGCTAGAATAAGTGCGCCTAACCATGTTCCTGGTCGGGAGCCCATCTAGGAGTATTAGCAGGATTCGATTATATCATGGTCCAACGCAAAGTGGACTGAGCAGGAATGGGCTCACCTTCGAAGCACGATCACTGAGGAAGACCGCTACCACGATCCAAACATACGTTGTATACAGCGCACCGAAAAAGACGAATTGCTGGAACCATTTGTGCGTTGATTCTCCTATTATACCCCCAGCCCATGGGCAATAGTGGTCCATTTTTCGAACACAGCGCCCTAACTCTTTACAGTGATGTGTCCTGTCGGGTTTAAAACAATGGCATTTATCGCACCAGAGAGGCATTCCTTCGTAGTCGCAAATATATGCATCGTACCTGTCGAAGGCCTTGGTACTTGTGTCCATCTTCTCTCGCGACGGATCTCCCAGCGGTATCAGGTCTGGCTTGGACCATATAACCTGGATAAGGCGCAACCACGGTATGAGCAGAAGGAGAACAAGTATGGCGTAAATGACGATGAGGGCGATTCCGGTGGCTCGTTGGGGCTCGACATTAAAGCTTTGCCGTATATTGTCCGAAGGGCTAATGAGATACTGCACACATATCAGGTATACCAGCACGTACGTCACGAATCCCATCCCTCCCCACTCTAGTAAGGGCATGATGACAGAGGTCGCCAGCCCAATCTGTTGATCGAGCGTCGTCTTATTACCGCGCGCATTTGGCCTTTGCGATCCGCGGGCTGCCGGTGCCATGGCGAAGGGAGGTCGAGACCCGATGGTACTCGAGAGACGACGGGACTCGAAAGGCGACGATACTCAAACGCGAGACGCGACGGTACTCGAGCGCGAGATCGAGCCGACAAAGGATGCGCAATGTGAGGTCTGACACGATGTTGGCCAATCCGGATCGTGATGCTTGGCCTTAGTTATAGTTGGTCCGTGCATCCATTAAGATTCCGGCTTAGCGATGGACGTCATCACTCTTGGGACCACTGATTGGTTTTCGACGACAACATCGATATTGTGTATCAGTTACCACTTAGAGTAATACTTGTAGCTTCACACAATGTTAATGGTCATTGCCACAACATCATCCCATATCTCTTCTGTGCTGATTCTAGGACCTGAGCCAAGTCTGAGAGTGCGTGGCCTGACTCGTGTACCGCATCCACCCCGCGAAGCCGGGAAACACTTCACAACTACAGCCTTCCGCACTCTTGCCCTCGTGTCTTTTCGCGCTCAAATAAATCTAATTTAAAAGGAGGGAGATGGCAAGCACCTGTGGAGTGTCATACCGCTGGTCTAGCCCCCATTCGTCCTAGAAAATATCACGATGGCCAGTTGCCTCATGACTATACCCATTTTACTCACCGGAGCCTTCAGCCTAGCCTCATCCTTCGCAGAGTTTCATTTTAATACTTTCATTGCAGATTTGATCTGGAGCTGGAAGGTCTTTTGGCCCCAGCCGAGCATCTTTATCCTGCTTCCGGTAAGACAATTTGTCACTCTTCGAGGATTCGGCATATGCAGGCGGAAGAATGAGGCTTTCCTACTATTGAGCATGACAAGCAATTATGAGGCTCTGCAAACCCTAACAGAGTATAAATGTGCTGCGCCCTGGGGGGGGTGAAGCTACCACCGCTACCACCGCTCTCACCGCAATTTCTCCCTCCACACCGGCTGCCAAAGCTTGAATACAGCCTTGTACTTTAGCCTAGCACGGGCTGCTGCCTTGAAACTCAAGGCTCTTGGTAGTTTGTTGACACTCAGACGGTGCGTATGCTTCTACTTCGTACGCTTGCCTAGTTATTTCAACATATGTAAGCGTAGCCATCCATTCACCGCCGCTAATCATGCCTCGTCCAGGGGTTTTGACTTGCTTCATGAGTTTACACACCATTCCGGATGTCTGATGGCAAGAGAGCACCAGTCATAGTGTTGACACAGGATGGCAACTGAATCCAGACCCCGTATCCGCAAGCAGCATGCTAGGCCATTGTTGACCACTGGCGCACATCAAAGATGAGCCTGGCTGCCAAGAAGGATGCTTGCACTCAGCTTTCTTGAGCTTCCTGTCAACGAGAAAACATCATTGGGTAACTCGACTGCTCTTTGTTACACGATTATCATTCGAGTTGGCCTGCTGGTGAGACAAGATATCTCCGCCCCTGGCCACTGACCGACCGTCCCGTGCGCGGTCATTCCAAGCCAGGATCGCAATTATACTTGTTTTGTTCCGTGGTAGTTTCTGGGACGCTGTCTCGTTGTTTGGCCTGTTTTGTGTTTCGACAGCCTCCAACCCCGTTTGGACAACAGTGACTCTGCGCGTGGAAGACATTATTGTGTGCCCCTTTGCTTTTCAAGCAACTGGATTATCTTATTTGTATCAAGAGTTAGACTGGTAGACTTTTGAGATCCAACGACTTGAATATCACATTAAGCTGCGAACCGCCTTATTTGGCTAGCCCTAGCACGCATGCGTTCCGGGCACTCCAGTTTTGATAGTAGCCTGGTATTAATATAAGGCAAACCAGGCGAAGATGCCGGTGAGACCGACAACGCCCCGACCAAAACTGCCTAGTAACTATTCAGTTCCTAAAGCACGAGACATGCGTCAAAGTCCTCACCCCGAAATGATCATATCCCCTTTCCACCTATGATGTTCATGAGCCACTGTCTTTATGCTAACATGTAGACCGGAAATACCTACTATATTAGTATTGCCGGCTGAATAGGGCTGCCGTGTACTCCACTTTGCCAGGGACAGGTTCTGAATAGATTTCCTGCTGGTCCACAACTTCACCACAAAGGCATCTCACCGCCGCACACTAATTTCGCAGCAAGAAGAGCTCAGGCAGTATCGTCTTCGGCCCTGGCGATGGTGTGGTAGTCCTTTGCGTCCTTCGTTCATCATCTACACCGTGACTGGCTATGCCTCACTTTCGAGTCATACTGTATGCCTCACCATCATTGCCACGGCGGTCCTTGCCTCAGTCAGGTTTGTATTCCGGCCGTCCTCTTGTCAATACTCCGGACCAGGCACTGGAGGCGAAGTTAAAGTGGTTGTAGCTTGAGGTCCTGCAAAGTTCGAAGAATATAAATCTCAAGATGATTCCCATGAGAGTTTGTACATCAGCACACTTCGCCTCTCTATCATTGTTCTCCATACCGGTCTCCAAAGCAAATAATCCACCAAACAAAATCAAAAATGGCAGACTTCACGAATCTTTACATCCCTGAAGCTGGATTGGATCACCATGAGCTTATAGCACAACACGAACGCAACGAATGCTCATCACTCTTCACAACGGTCAATCCTAGCAAACTTGACTCCCCTGCCGACTCAGAACCCTCGATTCTACACGACGAAAAGGGGTTGCCAATTCGCACTGGACACCTCTTCGGTGGCGCACTAACGGATGGGGAGACTGTATGGTACTGCTCCATATGCGAAGATGGACCCTATGGGTCTTGGCAACCCGTCTGCCAGAACTGCTCCCATCAGAAATGTGGCAGTTGCACTGTAGTCGTACAAAAATGAGATGACTGCCGTCACATTTCGTAATTCGGCCTTTATCCAACTACTTGCCAACAACAAATACTCGCTACACAGACAATGATCCACACTGCAACGAAGTGTGAACCCGAGAGGCCCCGCCTTTACTATTTGGCCGCATATGAGCGTACACAATCCTCTAAACTCGTCCTATCCTTGTACTCTTTGTCTGGAAACCCGGTTCTCTTCGTTTTCTTGCCCCCATCCCAGCTGTTTTTATGATCAGGTAGACTTCTTCCTAGCATTTCAATATGCGCTCATCTTACAACAAGGTCGCTTTTGGCAAAGACCTCTACCCGACGAGTTCGCGCGAGCCGCTTCTTCCCTGCAATATGCGTCATATTTTGGAGTTTGGAGTACACATACAATAGATTTGTTATTATCTTTACAATTTCCTTCCGTAATTCGTGCGATCTACTTACAAAACGCGTGCCATACAGTTTATGATGTTAGTGAGGTTGTGCAGCAAGGCTTCCACAGAGATTTGCAAGCCTGTAAATCTTCTGCAGCCACCTGCCGGGTTTGAATTCTCCGTGAGATTTGCTCGCGTGGAAATCAGGAACAAGAGTCAAGTCGCACACCCTCAAGATACTGAAGCTGCGAGTCGTCCCAAACTGGTGACATTATGCAAAGACGATAATATCAACGCACGTTTTAATGGCTATGACTTTGTCATTGGATGAAGGACGATGTATCCCTGCTATATACGGCCAAATCTGCCTATCATCGTCCCTCTAACCCGGCGCTACGTAAAGTGTGGCCCTAGGTCAGAAGGACCTTCTTGGCAGCTCGGGATCCTCTGCGGTGGGAACAAGGCGCCAAAAGAAAAGCCTGAGGGAGGACACTTGTGACCGATCCTTTATTCTCAGCCTAGTCACACATTCTGTCATGCTTTTGCCTCGCCAAAGGCTGAAAATGCCTGGCCCACCGCGGATGTTCCTCTTTGGCCCTCCCCCCTGAGCTCACGATAGTCTTCACCAAGGATTCGCGTGCCCTTCGCGCCCCTCATACCACCCCAATCGCACTCCACGGCGAGCATCACGGAACACGCATGTTGCACAATTACGCTGGTCCATCGAGGGGCAACTGAGGGACGTTCGCCCGCTGCGGATAGGCGGTTTCATCGGCTCTCGAATGAAGTACCAGCGTTGAATACAACGGAGTCACGGGCAGTGGCCTCAGGAGGCGGACGGGCAACCAAAATCACTCCGCCACCATGTTGGCAGAGTTGCACTGGGAGGGACCTTGGTATGTGCGCGTGTCCTTCATGGTGCGCATAAGACGAAGCCAACTTCCTCCTCGTTGCATCAATTTTACTCACGAAAGTCAAGCAACACTCTTGGACAGCTGCTTGCGCTTGAGTCCAGTTATCTACTATTATCATAAATAGGATCCTTCCTAATCGACCTCTAAAGTTCGCATTTACACCCCTCGCCTTCGAGAGCCACGAATTCGTCGGCAAACACCATGTCGGGATATGTCTATTGCTGCAATTGTGGTGACGGCCCATTGAATACCGCCGTCGATATAGGATGCCCTGAGTGCCAGCATGTCCTTTGTGATCACTGCATCCCGTGTTCAAACAATTCAAGCACACCTGCCTACGAACGGCCGCCAAACGAGCAGGACTTCCGCTGGAAATGCTGTAAATGTCATCACGATATGAACAGCTGCAAGCACGATGTAGGGTGTGCGTATTGCGGCGTGTGGAAGTGTGAGGATTGTGAAGTATACATCAACAATGGTCGTAATGAGTGCAATAAGTGAGAGCGGGGCGAGGTGTGAGTAGACCTGAGAGGAAGGGAATGGGGCTGTAAGTCACTCCATCTGCATCCTGATGACACTTTTGCTGACAATGCTAGATGACTAGATTGTTGTGGGCGTTCCGGTATTTCTTTTTGCCGGTTTGGGTATACCCGTAACGTTGCTTGCTCTTCGTTACATGCTTCGGTCATTTTTGAGCATGTTGAGTGCTGCTGTCATTATGAATTTGGATCTGGGGTGCTTCACTTTCCGTATCTCTTTAGTACATATCTCATCTAAGGTCATTTCTCTTCTCTTCTCTTCTCTTCTGTCCAAAGTGCACTCCTTGATGATTCGGATAACTGTTCAAGCTGGTGGAGTAGTGTCTTGCCTAGCATAGTAATGGTGTTCTCGCCTTTCGTGACTTCAATCATACTGTGCATAAACATCTCAGGTTATATGTTTCGGTTGGTAGACTAGAATATGAATGAACATCGTTTAACTGAAACCTTGGCTCGACTTCAGCTCTGTGCGATGTCGCCTACTCCAACGAAGATGCGATTAGAGATACGAAAACTGCCATGCCTATTGACCGCAATGCACTATGCGCAGCGCCTTCAGAAGCCTCAGACAGTACTGTTATGATGACTGTGATCCGAGTCATTCTTGTGTAGTCAATTTAGTGTCTAAGGCAGACTGGATGAGGCATTGCACTAAGTTACGAGGCGCAATCCTTGCGGTTGGCTTGATTAAGCCTGAGACACCACAAATCCAATCGCTATTTTCTTTGCCTCACAGTCCACCAGATGGCCAAACCCCTGTCTGATACAGGATGCAGATCCTAGACTTGCTCCCTCCACGTGGTGGCGTCTCAGATGGGCATCTGCAGCCGGCAGATAATGCGTGTAATCGCTTATCGACAAGGCGCCATATCATTTTCGCCTTTCAATGATGTCTTATTTCTGGCGCATGAATCGTGAAGAGAAAAGAGCCTTGGTGTTACACTGAAATGCGCAGCAGAGGGCCGCAGAGGGACGAAGAGGGACGAGAGGCGGACTCGCTGACTTCGGCGGCATTACGGATGGCAGAAAGCCCGAGTTTTTAAGGCAACAATGTGTAACGAGAGGAAAGTTTAGGACTTGTAGTCACTTCTAGCTGCAAAGAATGCCTTTTTGCCTTTTTTTAGTGCCATCTAATGCGACCGAGGTCTGAGAGGAAGTTCACCAGAGTTTGAGGCGAAGAGGTGAAGTCAATACAAGCGTGCATAGGGCTGCATCATCTACCGGATCTCGGTCAAGTGATTTTCTCCGGGAAAGCAAGATGTCCTCGCATGGTTTAGATTACCTTGCATGGAGCATGGCTGCTCGATTGCAGCGATGGCGAAGTTCTGTTAATCATCCGGTGAAACAGGAGGGGGTGTGGGTGGAGAGCAAGTGGGTGCCTAGGCGGATGACTGAGGCTCGCAGATTAGGCAAGTATATACACAGCCGCGCTCTGTCGAGCGGATGCTCACATCAATGAATGGCAGTGGCATCAAGGGATACAGAGCGGGAAACATGTACGTGTTCACAGAAGTCGAAAAAGAAAGAGTTTCGGTCTGCGGGCAAAGCAAGTGGTTCAAGTAGTTAGGTTTTCCCGAGTTTAGCAAGAATCCAGTGCTGTCGGTCAGTGTACCCTCACTTTCAGTTTGCTTCTTCCTTGGTTCTCCGCTTGCGTTGCAATCAAATCTGAGTGATCGCACTTATCCTGTTCAACGATAGGAAACAACTAGGAATGTCTGCTGGACATGGGATGAAGGATGACTAAGTGCTGACTTGGACCAATCAAACACGGACCCATTCTTGATAACCAATTACTCGAAGAAAGATTGACAGCTGGTTGGTCCTATCTCCCTTTACTCATCAGTGCGGCTGCGGGTTACTCTATCTTACATCTTGAGGCTAGAGTAACGTGGAAAAGACCTCTTTTCAGCCTCGAGGGTGCATTCTTACTCTGTCAGATTCAATTCGATTCTTGACAAGAACCTTAGCAAAGCCCTTCCTGCGTAACCCAAAGGTGCCATCTGAACATACAGCTTGCCGTCATTTGCATGATCCAAGAATTGGCCTGGCTTGTCGTTTGCCCAGGGAGCAGATGTTGATGCTACAAGACGCTTACCCGATCTAGCCGGACACGCACCCTTCCAGAACCTCGCAGGCCCTCGTTCTGTCCATCTGCCGACTTCGCCGCATCAGCACCCTGAAGCTGCTTTGAACAATCCTACAATGTAGGGTGAATAGTGGATTATCTCGTGCTTGGCTCTCACAAATTCTAGCAGCTCATCATCAATATCGACTGCCCATGCCAGCTCACCTCGACAACAGAAACAACTGTTCGCAGAGTGTAATAAATGCTGACCGGCAGTCCATCCCGGGATTTTACGCAACTACGGCTGCAATGCCGAGCAATCTCTGAGGAGCAAGCATAGGCATTCGTCAGCCAACCCAACCTGGTAATAAAGAGCGGGGTATGCTTCCACGTCGTCCCGAAAACCTTCGAGAAGGCGGCCACGCAGGACCTGCATATCAACTTTCCACATTTCTCCCACGCTTCGCAATATTTATTTCCACATTTCTCCCTCAACCCACCGGTTTGCCCGGACTCCACAGTCATTCATACTCATGGCCGCTGCAGTGGCGAATCCCGCATTGCCTCGGCCCCAGCCTCGTCAACTGTACAGCTATGTGGCACAACCGCAGCTGTATAGTGACGATCACCATTCTGATCGTCGAAACACACCGGCAGGGCCAATCTCCATTGCTTTCACGAGATCCAGCCGTCGCAGTATCCACACAAACAATGATCTCGTAAAGGGAGTCGTGCATTGCAAGGCTCGAATGCAAATAAAACGCGTTTCGATCAAGTTCATTGGCCGAACAACAAGCCGCATATTTAACGAGCGTAATCCTGCGAACCCACATATTGCTGAGACCGAGCTTTTTTGCTACGAGAAGGTCCTCTCTCGAACCGCAACACCGAGCGCAACTTGTCCTGCAGGCCGGATCGAGTATGACTTTGAGTTCCGCTTCCCAGAGGCTGTTTTGAACAATCCCAAATTACAGAATGGTGCACCATTTAAACCAGACGAACTCTTTGAGCATGAAAAGGGTCATCCGCTTCCACCCTCTCTGTGGTGGAATGAAAGCACCATCCGGAACGAGTACTTTCTCGAGGCGGAATTTTGTACCGAACAGACATCCTTCACCCTTCACCCTGTGGTCGTACATCAATTACGCTTCAGCCCTTCAGTTCCGGAACAAAGTCTTCCTACATCTACGCCACTTCTATCAGCGCCGCCGCTACGCCTGGAGCGTAGGTCAAGACCCTCGACCCCAGAGCCATTCCAGGAGAGACGTGGACCATTGAAGAGGATCAAGACTGGTCTTCGAGGCGCGGACAAGACCGAAGATGCCTCATCGACATCACTACTAGTCCTGAGTGTGCCCGCTCAGTATCGCGTTGGATCTAAGAGTACCCTCAGGCTGTCCTTGCCGGCGACTCTTAGCGAGGGTACTTCGCAGCCAGCCCCTGTCTTCCTCCGCGGCATCCGGGCCCAAGCGACTGCGCACATCGACTACCGCATCCCCACATCGCAGGCGTCGAATGCAGAAATCCGCAGAGACAGTGATGAAAAGTTCGACCTCTTCAACCAAAGGTACAGCAAACCCGGAATCGAGATTACAGAGGACACGACTCTCGACGGCTTTGAGATCAACAACATTGTCCCGCCAACGTTCAAAACGTATGGCGTAGCTGTCAATTATAGCGTAAAGTACGATTTGTTGCTCGAGTGCGCGGGCAAAGAATCAGAGCATGAAGTCGAGATGAAGGATGTATTGATCGAGCCGATGACGAGGCCAGGAGGCCATCTCGGCCCGCCTGAAGGACCACCACCGCCACGAGTGTCTGGGGAAAGCATCGTTGTAGATGATTTGATGAGATCTGGAGGAGGAACTGGTCGAGTCGTTGTAGAAGAGCCACCGCCTTACTACAGGTGAGCATAGATTGTATTTGATTATCATAGGAGCAAGCACTTTCAATTCCATCACTGCACCAGTTCAACACTATCTGTTCTTGATCATGTCCATTTGGGTGTTTGATGTCAATCTTGAATGCAAATTGTCTGCACACCACGTCACAGGCCACTATACGACAGCGCAGCACCGGGAAGATACCAGGCATATCCTACCAAGGCTGTCCTACGCAAACAAGACAGCATAAAACCTCACCATAAGCATCTCAGAACTGCCACTCTTTTAACAAACCAATACTCTTCTCCTCTTCAGAACGCAGGTCAAGCCGCACGTCCACAACCCAGCCTTACCACTATACTTCAAAGCCTCCAAAAGCCGACCACGAATTCTTCACGAGGTGCCGTGTTCATATCCCAAGATTAAAGCAGACTTCTTCTTCATCGTCTTCTCAACATTGGACCTCCACTGGCTCTGCAGATATATGACCTCACTAGGTCTATACATATGCCCTTGTGGGCGCAATAACGGCTCATGGCTCGTCGTAGGCTCGGGAGTCGCGTGTGCCATGTGTGGCTGGACGTGGGAGATGTATGAGGCTACACGTGAGGCAGAACGAAGACGACGGGACCGGATGAGAGAGGAGCAGGAGAGGAAGGATCAGGGAAAGTCGCGTTGACTCTGGAAAGCTGAACGTAGAAGGTAGACTTGGATATTTACACGGCAAGGGAAAAGGAGTGTGGTGAAAGGTTTCTGAACGTATTTCAACTATGCTAGGTTATCACGAGTATCTACCCCTGTTTGAACCTGTCTCTCCCATTTCCTACACTTTCCTGTACAAGATACTTTCCAAAAAGAGAAGAATGATATCATAATAGCAAAGAAACTTTCATAAACGTGCAAACATGCCCTGACTCGCTCAAGGCTTCACACAAGCGACCAGGAGCCTCTCGTAGTCGCCTCTTGTCTCGCCTTCTATCCGCTTGACTAGATCCTTCTTGTAGACCCTCTTGAACTCAGCGCTGACGGCGTTCATGAAGTTGCGGTCCCAATGGCAACGAACAACTCGCTGTACGAGTAACTCGTCCTTGGTGCCCATACCCGCCATTGACTCTTCCAAACGCACGGCTTCAGCTTCAGCGCGGTTGGTAGCTCGGTGGACAAGCAGGCGTAGAGCATCTTCCATATGGCCTGAGAATGTGGATTTGAGCACGCTGTCGAGTGACTTGTGAAAGCGCTGGTTGTAGGCCACAGAGATGGCTTTGAGCTGGGCGTCGTTCTTGCTGGTCAGGACCTGGCAGACCTGTGCTGCATTCTTGCCAACGAAACCACCCAAGCCATTCTGGAGTTCGGTGACGGCTTGTTCGATTTCCTGAGGAATGACAGGGTGCGAATCTTCATTACGTCGAGCAGCAATGATCATCATGTACATCTGCTCGGTCCCGGCGCTCAGATCGCTTTTGAGGTCGCTCTCAAGGCTCTTCTTGAACGTCCTCTGGTATTCGGCTTTGATGGCATTGATATCGGCATTGCTTCGACCGACCAAGATGTCGTCCAAAATCACCTCCTTCGTTCCCATGCCCTTCATTGCTTCCATGAGGTTGTAGACGTCAGACACCAAGGGTCCTCGGCCAATTTCGACTAGGCCTTGCTTGAAATAACCACTGGTTTCCTTCTCGAGATCCTTCACCATGTTCTTCATTAGACGCTGGTCATATTGCGTGCGGATGGTGTTTATTTGTATAGGATCCTTTTTGGATAGAATTGTGATGAGGGCCTTCTCATCTGTGCCAAAGCCTTTCATGGCTTTGTGGACACCCTCAACATCTTTGGTTACGTCGATGTTAGCGGTCTGCTGTGGGCCGTAACCAAGCGAAGGTTGTGTTGGCGGGCCACCGAAACCGCCTTGTTGGGGTGGTGCACCATACTGCCCTTGGGGAGGTGGAGCTCCATATTGGCCTTGTGGAGGAGGAGCGCCATATTGTCCTGGAGGAGGTGCGCCGTACTGCCCGGGAGGAGGCGGCCCCCCATAACCCTGCTGTGGTGGTGGTGCTCCGTACTGACCTGGGGGTGGCGCGCCATACTGGCCTGGTGGAGGTGCGCCGTACTGGCCTGGAGGGGGCGCTCCATAGCCCTGCTGTGGTGGAGGGGCGCCATACTGGCCCTGCGGGGGAGGAGCACCGTACTGATTTGGCGGTGGTGCACCATACTGGCCGGGAGGGGGTTGCTGACCCCAACCTTGCTGTGGAGGAGGGGCGCCGTACTGGCCTTGAGGTGGGTATTGTTGATTCTGCATTGGTTGTTGGTAGTATCCCTGTTGTGGAGGTTGCTGTCCGTATCCTTGAGGCGGGGCTTCTGGAAGATATTAGTACACGTCTGCTCAGCTGCCAAGTGAGTTGCCAGCAGGGAGGATGCAGGATCTGCGGGCTATGAAGTAGGGAGCTAACGACTTACGGCCTTGATACGGCGGCTGCTGGTAGCCACCCGGTTGATTGTAGTGCGACATGAAGTTGGTATGTGGTTTCCCTGCAGTAAGCTAGGATGGTGGAGCTGTCAGTGGAGGAGGTTACAAGCTCTGAGGAGTAAGCTTGCGTCAGCGCGCGTTCTGAGAGGCAACTGGTGTCGAGGAGATGAGGAAAGAAAGGAAACCGTTTGCCTGCTAAGAAAGAAGCTTAAATGCTAGGTACAAGCCAACGGCGAGTGAAGTGCTGGACCATGACAGTATTGAGGCGCAGATACTCAGCCCCGCTGTGGTGGGGTCGGGTCATGACGGAATTTGTTCGGAGCCAAGGCCCCGGTGGTTGGAGAAGCCAGTGATTCGACAGTCTGAGTGGTTCTGTTCTGACTAGCAGGGCCAGTGATTACCGTCGTTCGCATGCCATGGCCATGTGCCCTGGGCGCTGGGCACTGTTAGGCAGCTATGCTCGAGCTGCGCAAGGCTGGCTGTGGCTCAGCTCTGCGCGTGGCGGGCCACAGACTGTCACTGTTGGAAGTGTATACGAATTGTGAAATGAGGACACAGCCATGGACATAATGTCGTCTCCCTGGCGATCACGCTGACAGTAGTTCCGGCAAATGCAAAAGCTGACGGGGTTGAATCCATCGCAGCATCTCGAGGATTGTTCTTAATTCTCTTAGCGGCGATTACTATCTCTTCCTTCTGCTGATCTGCTATTGAACGCCGAATATCATAACTAGAAAATACTTCTCTCCAAGAACGAATCAACAGAATCGATGCTCTGTATACTGACATTCGAAATGATGCATTAGTACTTCCAGTTGTTCCCACCATCCAGCCGTTTCGTAAACCCTTACCGCCTCACGCCTCAACAACCAGGGTTGCACTGCACGGTGCAGACAAATTCTAGTGAAAATATTCATAGCTGAAAAAGCTTTTGCTGAAGGCAGCGAGCACAATATAAGCTTCGCTTTCCTGCCCGCAAACTTTGGCTGAAGGATTTCAGCCTCGCTTACATCACCAGCTCTACACTCCCGGAACGATCGGCAGCTCACTTCTGCCTCTCTACCAACGGCATCTTGTCCTCGCACACCCACCAGTTTGCACTAGAGCACTAACGCCAGGCACCCCGACGTTGGCTACCACCAAAACTGCCCGCCGGTGTGTCCCTCGGCCAAGACACTGACATCATTAATCGACTTCTACACGTTGCCCCTCATGTTTTCGCCGCTCAACCCTACCCTTTGTGCATCACACGAGCGCCTTGGCGGCCCGGTCACTGTAGAAGGCATGTACTGATTGGTGAGGACGCCGGTTCGCCGATACATTGTGCATCAAGATGGTTTAGCATGCTCATGTGCACTGAACAAAGTTCGGTCAGAATGCTGTCCGGTGTGCGCCTCGCGATTAGTATATACGCAAGCGCCCAGAAGCCAGAAGAATCTCCTTGTTGATTTCAAATTTTGGTCTCTTGACACATCTGCAATTGAAGATTAGAGTCGCAAACAAACCCTTCTTTCCAACAGAAAGTTATTGACATCCTCCACACCCTGCGACAACTCGCATAGAGTAACAGCCGCATACGACATACGGCTGGGCACATCACCAAAACAGGGCAACGACCTCATCACTCGATACCTCAGCCTGACGGCCATCGCAACCAGCATAAGAGAGACTCCAGTGGAACCACACAAGACGACCGCTTGCAACCACAACATGTCGTCCTACGGCTCGAACAAGTCGGGATACCTGCACCCACAGTACCAACAACAGCAAACACCCTACCCAACAACCCCGGCGCCTACATCGCAGCCCCAGCAATCGCCCTTCTATCCATCCCAGCCGTCACAGCAACCACCAACATCGCAGCCGGGCAGCGCGTCGACGCTCCCTCCCCAGCAAAGAGACCGACGCTCCTCATCATTTTCTCGCCAACGGCCCGACCACCTGCAATCCATGGCCATTCCCATCCGGCAACCCAACCCCTCGGACTACTACCAAACCAACCGTACACCGCCGTCCTCGTACCCGTCTCAGCCACCCGTCTACGCACAACCCATGCCCGTCTACGCGCGCACAGCGTCCCACGCCTCGCACCACAGCCACCACTCGCAGCACATCCACGACCCGCACGCCTACGCCGACGGCGAGGACAAGTACGAAGGCAGATACGATGGCCCAAACTACGGCCCCATTGACGAGCAGACGGAGCGCGAGTACGAACGCAGATATGCGCGTGAAAAGCGAGCAGACCGCGATTTGGAGAGTAGGCCCACCCTCGGCGGTAGCTTGATGAGCATGATGGGCAAAGTTGGCCGCGCGTTTTCCAGTGAGCGACGATGAATGTTTTTGGAAGAGATAAGGAAAGCGGGAGGATGCATTTATCGAATTGTTATGTCTACATTGGCGCTGGACGCCGGGGTTCTAGGTGGAGTAGTTTTTTTTGTGTAGTCTAACGGATACCCTCTCCTTTTTGTTCTAGTAAATATACATGTTACGCATGACAAACTTTATCGTAGACCAACAGTTCACAAAACCAAGAACTATATATATTTGGTGGACGTAATCTCAGACACCTTTCAACGCATCACATATATATATATATGAAGTATTCATACACTCAAAGCACGCAATACAAGTCAGAGGCCATGCTTCAATTAACGATCCATTGCTTTTGTCTACAAGTGCGTTCGCTTTCGCTTTCGCTTCCGCTTCTGCTTCATACATCTATGCTATTACAAATGAAACCTTAAAAATGCTATCAAATACGATCTCAAACGCCTGCTGGGTTTGGTATACGATTGCGCCGAATGAAAATATATCCGCTTCAGACTCAAACTTCAGCGCTTGAAGTTGAGTTCCAGAGGCGTGCAGTAGGAATAAACGCCATGCCTACCAATCTGCAAAACTTTTGTTCCTCCGCTACTCTTGCCCATCACCTCCAAGACTATGCCGCAGCGTCGTCAACTCTACCCGAGTCGACCGACGGCGAGCATAGATAAAGCCCACGCCAGGGTGTCGTACCGCCATCCTTGTTCAGTAATTGAGAAACCGTGCCAATGGGCTGCCTCGTCGTGCGTCCATTGCGCCCAACACAGCTCTGTGGTACCTAGTAATTCCCCAATTCCCAATTCCCCCTTCCCCGGGTATCCATTTTAGAGCTCCAAATCAATCAGATGAGGCTCGTATGTCGATTTGTCTGTAAGGGGCGGCTCGCTGTTGCTACTTTCACGCAAAAATCTCGCCGATGTGACGCTCCTTTTCGGGCTTCCAGGTACCTGTTGCTAGTCAGTATTGAGGAAACAAAGGACTCGAGATGATCGTAGTGCAGAGAGACGTGAGGGACATGGGACCCAGACTCTCGGTGCTGTCGAGGTTGTGCAGGTGCAGCGTGACACAACACCGATGATGATGCAGGGACCTGCCGCAATCTGCCAATGCAGACTACGGAGGGGGGCTGAGAGGTGGCATACCTTCAAAGTTGTGCTTTACGAAGGCCATTGGGTCATCTGGCTCGCCAGCGCCCATGGTCTTGATTCCTGGGCTGAAGCTCGTGATGGGCAGAACAATGACATCGCCAACCTTCTTGGGCGCCTTCATGCCCGTGAAGTTCTCCCAGGTGATGTTGCCCTTGCTTGTGCTCATGTCGAAGTAGTCGGGGTTGTTGAAGAAAGCAAAGATGCTGTCGGTCCAGACGGCGGGGCCGGTGAACTCGATGATACCCTTGTGGTCCTTGGTGAGCATACCCGCATCCTTGCGCTTCAGCGTCTCTTGTGTAATGTTTGCAACAACGTCGACAAGGATAGGGTGGCCAGGCTTGGACTGAATGGTCCACTGGCAGAACTGGATGCGGCGAGAGTACCATTCAGCCCAGTCTGCACGGTCGGGATCGGCTTCAATGCCGATAACCATGCCGTACGAGTTTGCAGGCACGTCGTTGGGGATCCAGTCCGCGGCGCTCTTCAATGCTGACGTGTCAATGTCTGAGTAAATGCCTCCACGGGCGAGGAGGATAAGGTAACGGAAGAAGTCGGCTTTGAGGACGGGGAGCGGAAGCGAATTGTACGCTTCTAGGACTTCGGGTACAGAAGCGTAGAGATGCCTGATCAGGTGGACCGCGACGTTGTCGGTGATGACCTCGTGAACAAAGGAGGGATGGTGAATGGACCAGCTGGCCTCTGGCTCGCGGAACATCTCCTCGAATTCACCCTGGGCGGGTGTGTATTTCCATGTCTGCCAGATATATGCTGGCGTCTTTGCATCCACGTCGTAGGGGAACTGGTACTCGAGCTGCTCCCTCAAGGGCTTCTTGCGCAGGTCGTCCTGGCTCAGCTGTACCTGCGTCTTGGGCTTCTTTGGCGGCGCATCAGGCGTGTTGAAGGCCTTGTCCGTCTTCTCTGCCTGCTTTGCATCCTCCTTGGCCGATTGCGGCTCGCCCTGGACGGGGTTCACCCAGGCAGTGGGCCGGGGCAGGTCGTTGGCATTGCGGAAGGTCGGGGCCGAGTTGGTCGAGTGCTGCGACTTGAAGAGGAAGAAGAGCGTGAGACAGGCGAGCGAAAGCACCAGGGCTTTCTTGAAGGTGAGCATGGTGGCCGGGCGCTTGCCTTGCCAGGTGGCGGCGCGAGAAGTGCAGGGCGAGGAATGAGGAATGCGAGGCGGTGGGTGACGGCTTGAGAGGGAGGGCACAGGTGGAACAGGCAGCTGGACGTGGCGAGACAATATAGGGTATCACGACAAACGCCCTTGCCGACTTGTCAGGGTGCGAGGTCGTGTTCGCTCCTTCGGGAGAATGTTGACTTTATCTCGACCCCCGGAAGCGGCTAGCTGCTTTTGGCGAGGCGGACGCTGGATGGTGGAGATTTGGGACCAGCACGCAATTGAGATGGCCGGGCAGAGAGGGATCCAAGAGAAAACAAAGACGGAAGCAGACGGCGGACACGGAAAGGAAAAGGACAAGGGAAAAAAGAGCACTGCTCGCTGGTTGGGAATGCTGGGCGCCGGCGAGCGATGGGGGTTCTTTTTGAACGACACAGCCAGGGCCATGGACGGCGCAGGGGTGGCAGAGGTTTCAGGACAGGGGGCCACGCCAACGGGCTTAGCGGGTCTGTCGCCCATGGAGGCGTGGATCCAGCGCTGGGAGAAGCTTGTCACCAAAGCGACGTCGCTCCCCGAACACCTTCCATCGACTTGCCTCTTCCTTACGACGCCCGCTGATCCTTTCAATCTACTTCACCACCACCTGGGGCAGCCCGGGCTAGTTTGCCCGACCATGACAGAGTCCATCTCAGCTAATCGTGACCACGTCCAGCGCCTCGACCAGCTGAAAGGGGGCATCTCTGCTTCGACGCCACCGCATGCAAAAGTCGCTTAACATTCTTTCACCCAGCCTGTGCTTTCGAATTGCTCCCTGATTGCTGCTGCTGCTACACCACTGGTGCGCTGCCATACTCGTTCTTCTCATCAAAGGCAAACACACTGCACTGTGACACTCAATGCTCCCCCCCTCCCCTTGGTAGATGGTTCACCTCGACAACCCCCGATCAACGACGGGCGCCGCGCGGCTCGGGCTCGGAAGGCTGATGTGAAACGACGTTGCCTGCTGGTTGTGGCATAGCCTTCCCGGCCCTAATGTCGCAATTTTTAGCACCACTCGCAACTTGCCTCCGACCAGATCGGTACCTCTCGCACGCCTGTTGGTTGGAGCAGTGCACTGCCTGCATACAAATATACAGGACAGCTGCGGCTGCACACGCAAAGCTGACTGTCGGTTGCGATGGAAACCCTCCCACGACGTGCGCCCATTCGCTGTGAGCCGCTGACACTAGATGCACGCTTGTTTAGACGGCTTCGTCACTGGTGGAAGAAGAAGAAGACACATGTTGCATTATCGCTCTGCAAGACTATCGTATCAACGTCGTCATGGGAGAGCTACGTCCGCTCTGGGTCCCGCTGGCACCGCTACCGCGCGTTGTGTCAAACTAGCTTTCGGACCAACTTCTGGAAGGCATGGCGGTTACAGCCCTAGCCTACCGTTTGCTGTCCCACCCACCAAACGGCCTTCTTGATTCCACTTTGTCAGAGCCTGTGCAATGCAAGCACTCTCACAGGAATGCTCCATGGCAATCTGGATTACCTTCGCATCCGCCTGGGAGGATACGATCGACAGTCGCAATATACGATAGCACAAGATAGATTGCGTAGTCGTTCATCTACTCGGCTCCTACTAATGCGAAGAGCAACAAAAGTCCCCACAGCCCTGCGCCTTTACCAGGTTTCGCATCGTTAATCGTGCAGGAACCGCTTCTGGCAATCGGTCCGCCGGTTCTATTTGCATCAACTGCGAACCAACTCAACAAATTCGCAAACTGCTGTCCTGGCCTGCCTATCCATGAATAACAAAGCCATCCTGTCCATGCTGGTTTTTTGGAAGAAGTGCACGTCGCGCACCCATATCTGTAAACATCATGCCACCCCCATCGTCTCGAGATGCAATTAGGTGTGGAGCAAGCCGTCCATGACAGTTCTCACACTTGCGTGAACGAGCGACACGTCTCACAACAGGCCCTGCTACCCTCCAATTCCACACCAAAATCTCACTCTTCTCTATTCCTCACCTTGATCAGTCATGTTCGTTCTTGTCTGCATTACTCAACGCGTCACCTCTCTGATTGTTGAGTCCTCGCCAATACTCTTGTCATCACATCCCGTCGCAGCCCTAGTTTCAAGGCTTATCGGAAAGCCGCTGCACAGGGCCACCACATCTGCCGCGCAGAACGCCCAGGGCTCTACTCATCCCGAAATCACCTTTGCTGTTTCGGATATCTACCGTTCGACCCAGACCCTTTTTTGGTGACAATCTCTGTGTTTCCTCGGCTCTACTTACCACGTATTTGAAATCGTTTGGGATTTTGTGACGTCATGCTACCTTTCTGTAATCTGTTCGCATTCATGCTCCGTGCTTCGGCTACTTCTCCGTGATGCGTTCGGCGGTGTTTCTAGGATTAGCTTGTGAATCTATCATCTCGACCCTAGTCGGCTACACGAGATACGAAGGCACAGATAAGTTACTTTCTTGCCAAGTTATATTGCCATCAGACGTATTCATGGATGCTATTCTCAGCGGTTTCCAGGATTAACTTGTGAATCTCCCACCTCGACCCTTGTCGGCTACATGAGATACGATGTTACAATTCAGGAACTTTCTTGCCAAGTCATATTGTCATCAGATGTATCCCTGGATGCTATTCTCGCTATCAACGTCTTCAACAGCCCCAATGTCGGACTTTTGTCGCGTCACGATACCTTCTCTCCAGTAGCAGAGCCCCATCCATAGTCAACCTTACACCATACCCCTTCTCTACTCTTCCTAATCCCGTGGATCTCCTGTCCAACAACTCTCGCAACCTTTTCTCGCTGCACCCATTCTGCAACCGCGTGTCCCGTCTCCTGGTCGTTCAACTTCCATTCCACATCCTCTTTGTGCTTATTTTCTCGTAGCCAGCGCATCAATTGCACCGGCACAATGCCCGCAGGCATATTCTGTAAGCTCTGGTGATCAGACGGTATCCAGCCCTGGAAGACATTCAGATACACAATGCGCCGCCATGCATCATTCCAGTCTGGGCCTGGCGACATGGACTGTATTTGCCAGGCTTCAGACTCTTGACCACCTGGCGTGGGAGAGGATGGAACGAATCCTGAGCGCCAGCTTAGGGCTTTGAGCCAATTGCAGCCCTCAAGGTCGAGCCATTGGAGTGAGTACGTGTTGATGGAAAAGCGCCGTAGGATATTGGCAGCTTCGTGCCAGTCATCGTCTAGGTCAGAGTAGAAGTGCGAGCCACCGAGGGCGACGCTTGTATGGTTTGATACCATAGATGTAGTGCTAGCATTTGGAGTTGTCGAAGGTCGCGGCCAGTATGCTAGGGAGAGGTGGCTGATTTTGCTAAGGTGTGGTGAAAGCCGGAGTAGATCGGGCCATGACGCCCATTGTCCTGGATGAGCGAGCGAAAGTCTGCTGAGGTTTGTGAAGTGTGGAATTTGGAGTTTGGCCGCTAATACCGGCTGAACTACCGCCGTTTCTTCCGCAGCCTCCTCCCAAGATTCGGCGACTGCTACAGATAAATTTTGTTTTGTGTTGCTGGTATCCGTCTCTCTTATACTGAGCTTCTCCAAATCCTGCATAAATGGAGAGACCGGATGCTTAAGGCACTTTCCTAAGTCGCTGATTGTGAAGTACTCGTTCAGAAGCTCGGTCAGGTCGAGGAATCGTATCTCGTCCCAGCCAGAAGTGCCCGTACCTTCCTCATTCTGGAAAAGAATCTTGAACGAGTTGAAGTCCAGGCATCCGTTGTTTCCGTATATGGTGAGATAGCTCAGTAAATCTTCTCTGAGTGATATCGGTAGGGAGGATATGTAGTGTTGCTCATATTCTGACAGCTGTGTCCAGTGGATCGCAAACGTTCGTAGGCATTGGTGTACTAGGCTTCGTGGACGTGGTAAGCGCTGCGTGAAGAGTAAGAAGCCTGAGCATGCATGATTAAGCCTGAAAACGCGTGCAGGGTCACTGAGAGGTCAGGACGCTCATACCTTGAAATCGTCGTCCGTCACTCTTGCCAGCAGGCCAAATCTTGACGAACCATATTCGACGCTCGAGTGCTTTCTTTTCCGCATATGGGCCGGCACATGTCGGCTTCTCTGCAGCCAGCTACCCGGTGCAGCAGGCCCTGGGGGTGGTCTTGCAACGCCTCTGACTCTTCGAGTTCGCATGCCAGCCTTTGGTTTGGGAGCATTAACTTCGGGTATATGTAGAATGCGCCGCAGATCTGGCGGGATAGTACGGTTGCTTACTGCCGCTGTCATATCATCTCTTTGTTCTGGTGTTGCTCGCGGCGCTTGTTCGCGGCGGAGCTGTTGTATGCGCTGGGTTACAGTTTGGGGTTCTGAAGGGCCGGAGGGTGTCGCGGAGCGCGAGCTTTGTAACGAGGGGTGGACATAAGACGGTTTGGTTTGCGCGTAGGACGGCGCATGTTTCTTGGGCATGATAATGCGCCAATTGGGTGTGAATCGTTGGCGGCCAGATTCGAGATGTTGCCGTTGGTGCTGCGCTATATGAGTGAAGTCAATGGTAAGCGAGGTGATCAAGACCGTGAGTCAACGCTATCTGACAGAGGATGGCAGAAGCTGCCCGAGCTTTGTAGAGGGATGAGTCAAAACCTGCAGGAAGCTCCTACGAACGTCGGTGACTCAAGAATCCATGCGAGATTGAGATGGAACATCTGCTTGACATTCAATGTTCGGGATGACGCCATCCCCCGCAGCGCACCGGCAAGCCGCGCGCGTCCACGTGCTCTGGCGCTTCCACAGACCCTTCGGAGACCCTTCGGCACAAAGTGCTTCTGCCAAAGTATACCAGCGTGCTAATTGGTGTACACTATCATGTCTGATCGTTGAGTACATCATTGTCCCGGTGTGGCTATGTCGACGTGAGCCATGGCGATCCCGGGGTGATGCAAGGGAGCACAATAGTAGTTGATCAAATCCACACTAAAGAGACACCAGATCGTATAAAGTCCTTGTGATGCGCACACTGTAATCCCATTCTTCATCCTCCTACCGCGGGCGACTCAAATGGACTGTGTGGTAGTTGTCCCCAGACCATATTCTCCCTTCGCCTTGGTAGCGACCCGGCTCCTTCCGCAGCCGTGCAAATCCAGTGACCTAGAACTAGCAGACTATTAAGAGGTAAACCAGATATCTGGTTGCATTTCACTGCATGTCATAGTATCAACCAACAGTAGGGCATCCACTGAGGATGGGCACCGCTCATCATCCTCCCCAGAAAAAAGGGAGCCCAATTTCGGCATCTTCCTTTCTTTCGTTCGCTCAGTCTGTCTTTTTCTCAATTGTCGCCGTCCTACAACTCTCCTCGCGCATCCACTCTTGTCTCCTGAGGTCAGATTACCAAAGAAAAAAAAAGGAGTTGGAGCTTTGTCTCACCAAGACCAACCTTCAACCAACCACATCCTTGTCGCTAATTTTATCTGCATTAGCCACCGCTTCCCTCAACCGTCCTTAGGCCTGCCGCATGGTCATGGGTATGCTGGCTCCTGTCTTTTCCGCGACTTTCTTTGCGATGGCCCACCCAATGTCATGACTATTCCTCTGAGCGCTGCCTCCCATTTCTATTGTCCTTCTCTGCGTTAGCGATGCTTTACGATACCCCCGAATAACGTTCACGCTTTGGTCCACCATGTTCTTGTCTGCGCGCCTCATAACAGGCATTGCCATCTTCGTCGCAATTTCGCTCCTTTACACAATCAACTCGGTATCCGCGCGCGACCCAACATCCTTATTCTTCAACCCACGGAAAGGCTATGCGCCGCGATACTCTACGATCAGACGGCAGCAGGCCGACGCGTTTATAGCATCCTATAATCCAGCAAATGTTGTCAAAGCTGGCGATGAGAAGAAGAGGAAGCTATGCGTTGGAATACCGTCTTTCAAGCGTGAAGCTGCGCAGTACCTGCCAGAGACAGTGGGATCTTTGCTAGACGGATTGACAGCGGAAGAGAGACGGGAGATATATTTCATGGTGTTCCTTCCACACTCGAATCCTGCGGTTCACCCAGCGTATAGCGAAGCCTGGCTATCAGGGCTTGTAGATGAGGTCATAACATATGAATTTGGCAAGGACCGAATGCAGTATATCCTGGACATGGAAGCAAAAGGCGGGAAATTTGTTGAGAAGGGCTTGTTCGACTACTCGTACCTTTTGACGAAATGCGCCGAGCAGTTCACACCTTATATCGCCATTTTTGAGGACGACACAATCGCTATAGACGGGTGGTATCATCGCACAATCGCCGCAATCCACGAAGCAGAGCAACAAGCTGCACTTCAGCGCTCAAAGTCTGACTTCCTTTACTTGCGTTTATTCTACACAGAAGAGTTCTTTGGCTGGAACTCCGAAGACTGGAAGACCTACCTCTTCAACTCGATCCTTGTAGCCGCCATACCCACAGTCGCAATCTTTTTAATACGCTTTACGAAGCCGACGACACGGCTTTCCCTTACTTTGATGACCCCGCGCACCTTCCTCTCCATGTACGCGCTTCTCGCAGTCGTCATACTCCTATTCTTCTTTCTCGGTCGGATAACTGTCCTGCCCCTCCCGCACGGGGTACACGAAATGCCACAATTTGGATGCTGCTCCCAAGCCTTTGTGTTTCCCAACACCAAAGCGCTCGAGCTTGTCTCTTACTTCAAAGAGCGGCCCCTTGGTTACATGGATGTCTTGACCGAAGATTTTGCAAATGAGCGGGGCGAGTTACGGTACGCGGTCACACCGCCGTTAGTGCAGCATGTGGGTCGGAAGAGTAGCAAGGGCGATGACTACGGGCCGATGAGCAAGTGGGGAAGGAGTGTTGCAGAGAAGATTTGGAGTTTTGGCTATGAAGCTTGGGACTGGAGAGTGTTGAGGAAAGAGCATGAAGAAGTCAGCAAGCTGAGAAATCAGGACATGACAGCGCTGTGAAGTATTGAATTGATATGGTTTAATGATAGATGAAAGTATGATCGAGTCACTAACACAACTCAATTACTATGAGCTTCTGTATCTTGCATCTGCAACGTCAAGGGCTAGGGATGATTTCAACCATCCTCACGAAACGAATTTCTAATCAGTGATAGACTTGGTGCTCCAAAACGATGGGTGGATTGTATCTCACTTGCAAGCATTGCCTGCTTTCGCCTTCTCTTCAACCACTTCCAGTACCGTGAAAAATATTGTCATAACCCCTCTCTATTCCATCAATAATCAAAGAGCTTTGGTACTCAGATAATGGAAGGAAGATAAGCTCTCCTATAAATACTGTAAAACAAATGCGTCTTAGGCAGGTCGCACTCACACATTTCGGAGACAAACGTGGGCAGATTGGTCGTCAACCCAAATCGAAATGAACATCCGGCTTGGAGCCAGTTCAAGACTCCATTTGGTAACGGAAAAAGAAGCGCTTTATAGTGAACACATGAAATACCGAATCTCCATCCAAAGTCAGTGCGTTGGGGAGGGGGGGTTAATTCGTGACAGGGGTTGTGGTTCTCCAGCTGAGTTCGTACTTCGTATAGCTGAGCCGCATTGCTGTAAGCCTTGCAGCCTGGTCAACACGATTTTCGCACCCTCTTTCTCCTCGAGGCTGGTTCCTTCCATATTGCATTCTACTAAAAGGTCTTCTCATAATAGATACTGTCCTTCTTGCGTATGCATTCGCGCGCACGATTTGCAACAAACCCTCAAAGCTCAACACGGGTAGCCACAACGCCCTAGAAAACCATCATGGCAATGCGAAGGAGTCTTTTAATGGAACTGCCATTGGAATTGCGCGATGAAATTTATGCATACCTTATGATTGACCTCCGGTCATCTCTCCAGATTCCTACACGCCTCAGCAGCTCCGCGCTTCGTTTTCTCACACGGCGACTACCACATTGCCTCCTCCTCAACCATCAGGTTCTGGAAGAAGCAGCAATGGCCTATTTGCGCCGCACAATACTATTGGTTGACTCAACCACCTTCTCTTCCATTGAGAACATGCTCTCACAATTCCCCGCCGATATCGCGTACCAGAGCGTACGCTTTCTAGAGTTTACCCAGCCACAACCTTGCTATGCCTTCTCTTACGGCTCCAAGCCATCTCTCGCGCCCGCAAACTGTGTACAGGATATTGCCTTACGCTGCCCTAGTCTGCGCCACTTGACTTTCACCATTCCGACGGACATGCTTGCCCTGACGCGCAAAGAATCCAAAGTTCCGCGTGCACGAACACATTCAGAGATTGAAGCCAAGATGAAATTCTCACGACTGTTTGAGCACAAAAGTCTCCGCGATGTTCACTTCTTCTGAGTACCAGGAAAGTATAGGGAGGGGGTTACGGATGACTGGTCGGAGCTGTTTAATGCTTTTGGTAGGACATTGGCAATTGAAGCGCAACAGCGAGGAAGCAGATTGAAGGTGGAGGTGCATGTTCCATATCCAAATCAAGCTTCAACGTATATTTCACCACGTCGAGCTGCACTGCGAAGACATAGAAGCACTTTGAGCTATCTCTGGCCGTAGATTTCTCATAGTACACAATCAAGTTCTCTACATCAGTCTCATGCTTGATGCTCCAAATTGTAATATGTGCAGTGTATGGAAAGTAAGTGAATTACCTCCAGAATGAGATCAGAATTCTCAACCACAATCTCAAGGTCAGTGAAATTATTGCCTTCGCACCTCGTGATTCAGCTTTCCCAGCACATTGACAGTGTCCCTGACATCATCATCCTGAAATATTTGGGCTTTTAGAGCTTTATCCTCGTATTCTGTGCGTAATATCAAGAACCCTCCTCTAGTTTTCACGCCTTGGAAGGCACAGGAACTTGTTTCCAGTGCTAGCTGAGGACAAGTGTTTCGTCACTTGCATTCTGATGACCTGCGACAACAAACGAAGTGTGCCCAAATCCCAGTTTCGGGACCCCCAGTCTCAAATTGAATCGACTTCCGTGCTCAACTGCGTGCATTCGGTGCATCCAAATGAAGCAGATCCTTCAACTATCCCCTGCTTCTATTGACATGTCAAAGGCATTACATCCATTATGAAAACGCACATACCTGCCTTCATTATTTTCGAAATGAAATTGCCTAAATTCAATGTCATATACCCATGGCCCGCCTTCAAGGATATCAGCGTCATGAAGGATCTGCTCTCTAAGACAATGTCAGCCCACCTTCGGTTGAAGCAAATGAAGATCTCAGCTGATGAGGTATGCAACATTCAATACTGAGAAGGATTCAGCAATCAATGAGTTCCTATCCTGCAATTTGTGGCCCCACGAAGTTCCGTGACCCACATACTTTTAAAACCCGTGACTGCACGAACGTCAAGTTCATTGTGACATGTTGTAGAGTGGAACCGCCGTGAGCGGCTATTTCAATGGAGTGAATACATACCCTTTAGGTCGGCTACCCGTACAGAGAATTAATTCTTCGCCAATGATCACGCTATCCTCATACCCCCTGAATAGATCCTGCTTGTGGGGAGATCCAACCTAAAGCTCACACGCGACTGCATACATTGCTAGAACCATTGTCGGCTGCCATAAAAGGTTGGTACAGAGCACTCTATGCAGTGTTCATGTGTTTATTTGTTGGCTCTTCTGGCTGTCGGGATAAGTGCCGTGCTTTACGGCCACCCATCGTTTATATGGTTATGCGCTGGCCCAGCACATGCATGCGGTCAGCAACGATAGCTACAAATGGCGATGTCAGTTTGCCGGACTTAGCCTACGCTTCTTTACCTACTAGATCTGGATGGCGACTACGCTCAAATAGCGACCTTCAGAGGTTTGAGGTCAAGTTTGTCGCCAGTTCTGACGGGTGCCCCCTATTGGCCCATCTGGAATTAAATTATATATTATCAATATTACGCGGTGTTGCTACCTGCACTGGAATGGAATGGGTTTGGCTTAGGATCACTGTTGGTGGCTTCCTGCACGCTCTTTGTCCGTGCATGGTGCTTCCAGGGATCGTACACAGTGTTGATCTAACCCAAATCATTATCGGTTACGGCGTCTAGCCATGTCCAGATTCGGATGGAATTTATCGGTCATTCCTAAATAAGCCAGAATATGTAGCGCTTAGAAGTCGCTCGTTCAGTATGTGCTCTGCACTGCGCAACGGGATCTGCGTACCAGCTCGAAGAGTCAATGATCAGTGATATTCAGATAGATTATGTAATAATAATGATACCTAAGATGACAGTGCTAAGAATTGGTTCTGAAATATGTTTTACTAGAGAAACTTTGAGATTTCGAAATGGGATGATACAGCTGAGGTGTCCAACATCACGCCAAGGGATGAGGCAGCGCTAAATCAATAAGGTTAATACGTGCTCAGTTCTTCGTTCTTGACATCTTTTTATTGCCATTAATTCTCTTAACTGAGCAATTGCTCTGAAAGAGCCGTTCTTTGGCATGGAATCATGAGAAAGGCCGTTGCTGTAAGGAGCGTGAAAACATAGAAGCGAAAGCGAAGATCTACATTTAAGTAGGCTACACTAGCAATAACCTCCTCAATTGCTCTCTGTGCTACAAACTATATTACTGGCTCAACGCCTTGATCTCTCCTAGCTCCATTTAATAACGAGTGAAAGTGGATAGCTTAGACGCGACTCTCCGCAACACGCGGGTTCTTGTCATCGCCGATATTATCAAGACGATCCTCCTGAATATCCTTCTCGATAGCATGAAGATCAACGTGGGCAACCGCATCAGAGCCATCGAAAATACGGGCAATTTCCTCAAGAGTCGGGCCCTTGGTCTCGGGGTAGACGAAATACACCCAGGTAAATTCAACAGTGATCCAAATCTATTGAGATGTCAGTATTGGCCATGAGGATGTAGACTACAAGTTATAACTTACAGTGTAGAAGAGAGCCAAGTTCCAGTGTTTGGGGAGACGTTTCCACGCAACGGGATTTGTCTGACCACCAACAGCCAGGATCGCCTGGACAGTGATGTTCATAATAGTAAGGCCCTTAGCACGAAGGCGGTATGGGAGAATCTCAAGAGCGTAGGCCACGAGCAGACCAGACCAAGCGAGAGCGTAGAAACAACCGAAGATCCAGACAAAGGGGATCTGGGCGTATCCAGCGGCCTTGTTGGTCTCGCCCGAATTTTCGTAGATGGCGCAGGTGATAGTCCAGCAGATGAATGATACAACCATACCAGCTGTAGCAGACAGGAAGAGGGGGCGACGACCAACCTTGTCGATCAGGGTGGCAGCGTAGAGAGAAATACCGAGGTAGAGAACACGTTCACCAGCGGATAGCTGCGGTTGTTGTTAGCCATTTAGTGCATGGAAAGGCAATGAGCATACTTACACCCATCTTCTGATTTGGGTCCTTAATTCCAGCACCCTCGTACACAAGATTGATATAGTTGGAGAACAAAGCGTTGCCGGAGTACTGCGAGATGATACCGAGGGAGATGAGAATAGCCAACCTCCAGCGATTACCCTTGGTCTTGAAAAAGTCAATGTAGCTGGAATTCCTGTTCGCATCACGCTCCATCCTGATTGTATCCCTCATCTCCGTGTACTCGAACTGGACAGTCGCGTTGTTCCTGTCACCGTTGGCATGGTAATAAGAGAGCATATTCAAGGCCTCCTCATAACGCTCCTTGGAGATCAACCAACGCGGTGATTCTGGAACCCAGAAGATGAAGCACAGCTGGATCAAAGATGGAAGTCCCTGGAGCATGGTAATGGACCTCCACGACCACTCGTTGTCGGCTTGCATGGTGCCCCAGCCAATGAAGGCGACGAAGAGAGCGCCCAAATTCCATAGACAATTGTAGACGGCAGTGAAAATACCGCGATGTTGAGGATGGCAGATCTCAGTAAGAAGAATGGGCGAGCACATTTGGGCGAAAGAGTTGCCGAAACCGAGGACAAGACGGCCAGCCATGTAGATTTGCCAGTTTGTGGAGAAAGTCGAGACAAGGGCTCCAGCAATCATAATCACACAGCCGGTAGCGATGGGAATCTTACGTCCAAGCCATTCAGTGTAGAAGGGACTAGAGATTGTTAGTCTGTTGGCCGTGACAAAATTTCAATGTCAATTTCTTACACGACGAAAAAGCTGGCAATAGAACCAATGTTGTAGGCATTGTTCATGATTCCCAGGCGGTTGTCATCCGGGTTGTCAAAGTACTTGGCCCAACGGGGCATTTGCTGGGACGAGTTCATCATCATACTGGGAAGTCGTCAGCAACTTGTAATGATTACTCTAAACCTTACTCACCCATCGTAACCTGTGGTAGCAGAGGCAACGCAGAGAATGGCTGCCCAGAAGTATAGCTTTCGTAGATTTGGGTCCTTGCGCCAGTTGACCTTCTCAAACTCGGGAGCATCCTCGCGAGCAGCTACAGAGTCGCCCTTGGGCGCACCCATGGCGATAGCGACCATGTTGAGTAGGATATGTAATGGGACCGGGTGGTTGAGAGTCGGGCTTCGAGGTCAACGAAGATTGGAGTTTGCACCGGAGGGGCCAAGAGCCTTGAGGTTGAAAGTGACCCTCGTCCAGCGTCTCATACTTATACTTGATGCAGCATAAATGAAGGCGACTCCAAAGTCGAAACTTATTGAAACAAATGCCCGGTCCCTAGCGGCTTAACGGACATGGATGCCGGGTTGTGCAGGACATCTGTCAGACAGGCGCGGAAAGCACCAATAATGTCCTGTCGCCAAAATCCTCCAAGCCACCCGCTGGGACGAGGCCCGACAACACCGGGGGCGAGACTTGTCAACCCTTCGGCTATATCTTGTAAGCGCTAGTCATTGGATGGCAATGCTGATGGTCCAACGTTGTCTGCAAATTGCGGCTGCCCCGTGGGGAATACGGAAATCTTCCAGAAGACACATGCGTTGAGGCGCTCAAACGCATAGGAGCACGAGACAATACAACTATATACGATTATCACCCGGTCATTGGCTCCTGCATATCGAACCAGACAATAGAGTTGAGTGCCGTGGAGCCAGAACATGTGGTCTATGTGGATGGCAATCAATGTTGACTTCAATCATCATCTGTTCGTGCATGTATGATTGGTACAGTGGGGCACACTTGGGACGCACACCCTAGGAAGTCATGCGGGAGGAACCTTTCTCCAGGAAATGTTGCCAGTCGTGGCGATGTCTTTCATTCCTCGCTTCTGGTGTGGCAGCGCAGCACGCAGCTGTGGGATTTCCTTTCACAAGGCTGATCACCAAGTCCTCCAGGGCTCATCAGGCGACTCTTCCCGCGGAAAATCTCATATTGCGCCCGAAATGCTTCTGGGATCTGACTCTCTAAGTCATGATGGGGCCAACCAGAAGCGATGATAGCGGTGGGGTAGACTCCTAATACGGGGCTGGCAACTGCCAAGGTGGAAAAATGGGCCTGCACGCCGGGATGTGGAATTTGGACAGGCCACCAACACCAGCGGGGAATTACATTGGCGAACCGATTCCTGGGTTCTATGCATCATTAAGCGATTTGTAGGGAAGGACTGTGCCAGTCGACTGTGACACACAAGTCCAGAATAGTCGCAAGAAGGCGTGATCCAATAGTGAGCGTGCCAGTCGAGGTTGGAATATGCGTATGCAAACAACAGGGTGGCTGCGAGGCTTGAGCCGCGCCATCAAGCCTGCTCTCGGCGTGCATATGATATGGAAACGTTGCCAGCCACACTCGACCTCTCTGTCCAGCATCGAGCCACATGTCTCGCGAAATAACGCGAGCAAAAAGCTGGTCCTTGGAGCACTGGAGATGAAAACCTATTAGACATACCAAGCACCAAGTTGTTGGAATTTTATTAATTGCTGTTAACGGGAAGCGAGGAGTTAGTGGGGCTGGGATGTATACATTGCACCCAGCGTCGCTGGCCACGGGCCCGCTTAACCCCACTACTGTGAATATAGTTCCCACAGAAATCTCTCCACATCCTTATCTGGACGTCGTGAAGGTGTAAGCTAGCATTATGAGCGTCACGATTCTCATTGACTCCATTAGCCTTCGGTTAGAGTGCGTTGCAAAGTGGCAAAGTCGCCTAGGCTGGTCATCCTTGATCCACTGTTGTAGCTACATGTCCTCACGAGATTTGATCTAGCGCACAGTATTGGACAAAGACAGCCTTGGAGGAAGCGGGGCCAGGATTTTGCAGCCAGCATCGCCGACTCAACCGCGAATTTATCAGGAAGCTATCTTGAGAAGGGTAACGCTGGAGATCGCAACGGAACAGAAAACGATCATCCGAGGCAGCGGTAGGACGCATGGGCCCGATGAAGCGGTAAACGGTGATACTGTGGAGAATTTCCTGTGGTAGCTGGATTCGTGTCGAAAGCGCTCAATGCAGGAAACCGCATGTGATCTCAAGGTGGCCATCATGACAGCCAACCATAACCACTAAGCTACGACGATGTGTCCAAACAAGCGAACGGCTCAGAACCCGAAAATTTCGCTTCAGCCAGACTAAGTTCTAGACCAAGGGTGTATATATTTAACTTAGTCTTCTTGGGTCTTCTCGGGCGCGTAACCCAAGACCCCTGTTCCTGTGGCTCTAATGCAGCTCAAGGTTCAGGGCACTGACGGGAAGACGAGCCGAAATGTCAAAATGGCTGACATAAGCACCCTGCTACATCTCATATGGTATACCTCCGAATGCTCTTTGGCTGCTATCCACCTGCTGTGGACGAAGCCTTCTCACTCGTTTCCTCGTGGTCTTCATTGCTAAATCACATCGTTCAGCCAATTTGAGACTTTATCACTTGCATTGTGAGAGGATGGCAGCGAGGACAAGTAGACATGCTACAACAATGAGGAAGCAATCGTGAACGTGGTGTCTTTACACATGAAGTCGCTTTCTCAAATATGTGCACGGCTACAGAATCTGAACCACGCCACATTACGAATCTGGAGATGTGACTTGATCTTGTCATTTTTCCGGCCCATCTGCAGATGTTCTCCCCGGTGAGGCAGCACTGCAACACGAATCAAAGTCTACAGAGCAAAAGCTATACCACATACTCGGAAAGTATTATCAAAATATCACTTCATGCTAATCAGCGACCGCGAGACTCCTCAATAGGAGCGTTCTAACAACTGGGTAAATACATAGATTCCACTCGCTACTTCCTTCGAATCACTCTGATAGATCATACTCCATGATCAACTACTCTCTTTGGGTGCTTTCGGGCCATTCTTTAATAAACAGGCTGTCATACGCGATTCTCATACCATACGCACCGACGACGGCATATCATACCTTCGATACTCTAAAAAGTCCTCACCTCGATTTCTAGACAGATTTAAATCTGTAATGGTACTCGCATACATAGAGTAAAGATTCAAGGTCAGAAATATACAGTCGGAAAGCTCCCCCCAAGCCGAAGCTTTTGGTCATCCTAAGTTCAGGAGCATGCAGCCTCATGACCGGCATCCGACTCGCAGCAACGCTCGTACATACCAGCCCTGGTATTTTTTATAATCCTTGAAGAATCATGTTACGTTGCGGGGCTTTGATCGCTGTATAAAATGCGGTTGATGCATTGAGTCTTAGGACATGGCACCTTTAGCCAACGACCGATGGTTGAAGATCGAGGTGGCGCACTGAACCCACGAAAATCGCTCGTCATGAATTTCCCTACAGTTTTGGCTGATCAAGGCGCTCAAGTTCGCTTCAGTAGAGAACTCGGCTTCGGTTCTTATCTCTCAAAAGCCCTCCTTCGGGTTCTCATCGACCAGTACGGATTTCAATATATCAGGACCTGCCGATCCTCCCGGGATCTTCGGAGGAGCAATTACGAAGAGACAGATGTATCAAAAATATACAGGCGAGCGACATCCGGAGTGAGATCAGAAACCGTCGATTTTAAAGCACGGCTGTTGGTTTCGCCAGTGTGAAAAGAGGCGTTGGGCTAGCGACCACTAAAACTTAGCGCAACTTCGTGCTTAGCACTCCTGAATCGACTCTCAATTTCCACTTTCATGCATGTTCATCCCAAACGCTGTGGCTTTCACAGGTTTATGGCAGAGGTTCCTTTCATTCTACCAACACCAGGAACCGTGAGAAAGTGTGCACAGCTTTCTAACATTTCGATTTCGCGAAAGCCTCACTGAATTGAGACATGTAATAGTGATATGCTAAAGTGAAACACGAACCCACGTGCCAATGAGCCATTGTCGATACTCTATGAGAGTCTAGACACTAGTTGAGGCGAATGGCTCGCGTATTCTGCGAGAGGCGTGCCGAAATCCGGTGGCCATTACAACTTGTGGAAACAAGCAGCGAATCAGAGAGGCTACCAGCTGATTTTGCCTCGGGTCAGCCTCGAAGGATCGTTGAGCATGATTTCATGAAAAGACCACAAGAACTCGCCAACTGGTAAAACTACCATATGCTCCGCTTCACGTCATTATTATTTCCACGGACACTTTCACCGCATGCACTACCGATCGCTCCCAACCTTCGATACGTGCACAGCATAATGAGCGGCTGCGGTAACCCTAGTTGAGATTAAAGTAACCTGATTTAGGGATTTTCATATCATGAGGTTTCCCGAAGAAAGGTAGTATAGAATCCTCCATGTTTGCAACGCTAATTGGAGGGCTCAACAATAATACAATGATATACTCAAATCTTATCTGATTCACACACAACGCCTCGATACCATGCGAATTCATGGAATGTTTTCCTGATACTTTTTACCGCCAGGGATAGGTGTATTGCGACAAAAGAATACCCTGAGAATCTGGAATCTGGAAGAGATTACTGCATTACGTCTTGTTTACCTAGACAGGTCAATATAATGGTGATCTACATATGAACTTCAGTAGGGTGGTGGCAATGAACTCGAACTAGGCTAAGCGGCGCGGAAGACGAGTCCTGGGATATGCTGTCTAGGATTCGCCTTTGGTATTCGTCATTTCCAGTAGAGATACGGTGGTTCTGAGTCAAGCTCCCCAGGAAATGGAGAGTGAGGGTGAAGTGGGAAGGATTCTGGGCGACTCTGGTCGTGCATCGGAAATTCGGGTACGGGTGGTGCGCACTGGCTCAATGGAGGGTTGAAGCTGTGCCTCGAACCGTGCATGAAATTGTTGAACGCTGGCATGGGATAGCCGAGCACAGAACGGCTGGGCGCGTCGAAGGATGCTCTGTGGGCATGCTGACTCGGGTCGATAGGAAGTTGTGCACAAAGCCCAGAATAGCCTAGGCCCCTGCACATGCAAGGATCATTCTCAAATATACCTGCAGCATCGATGCATGGTGAAGGACAGAGGCCTCACCAAAGATCCCAAATTGAATTGTGACAGTTGGCATCGGCTTCCGCAGGGGCGGTCGCTGATGTCAATGGTGATTAGGTGTGTATTGAAGACAGGACCAAGATGGATGGATGAAGGGGGATGAAGGAGGCAAGAGCAAATACTATCTGTGTTGTGTGTTGGCTGCATCACTGAAGTATACTGCACAAAGCAAAGACTTGGTCAAAATAATCATTTTCATAATCTGTTGGAAGCACACATCCTTGCGTGTAAAGTGGGATTGTTTTAAGAGTCCCTGATGTTTCCTACGCAAACGTTCTCCCAGTTTGAATGGCGGTTCCAGATAAGCACCGATCTGAACAAAGTTTTTGAGTACTTCATATTGACTCTTCAAAGCAGCAAAATGTCAATAAATGCACGACCAATTTCATTTTTAGTATCAACGTTCGCATCGTGTCCTAAGGCGCCGACGATGACGATGAGCTGGTGCTTTCGCGACGGTTAATAGGGAAAACAACATGGTCATCATCATCTAAGAAGTTATAGCACGTATCAGTATATGCCTCGGTCTCTAATTACAACTGTGAAATATGGAGAGGCTCATTGTCGTTTTGGGTGCGCCAACAAAGGGCTAAATTCAGAGTGTGATGCATCACGTAGAGCGTTGGCTCCGAGCTTGTATGGACTCAGTGATTTTATGATCAGCATTTGATGTTGTATGTCCTGATTGTAAACGACTCCTGGGTATGTCATGAGTGATATTAATAGCGTTAAATCATGGAGCTCAGAGAATGCGGTCGTAGTCCCAGAATTCAGCAGAATTGTAGCAGTTTCAGTGTTTTTCCTGAAGAAAACTTCCTCTAACAGGAGACGAGTTGAACACTGGTTCGGATCAAGTTCTACGTTAATCAGAACGGTGAAGATCCAGTCACTTGACCGAGTTACCCCTAGATGCTTATGTTCTAAATGGCTCTAATGGTCTGCCATAAATAAATGGATTTGATCCTTCGTCGTTGCACGATTCGACATACCTGGACTAAGTAGAAACAATAGTGACGCCATAACCGCTATCATAAAACTGATTATCGCATGGTTGGACTATCTCATTGAAAAAGATATATGACCACTTTCTCCCACTCAGAGTATCTCACAACATGAATTTGATACATACTGAGATGAACTCATCATCAGGCCTCAACTCAATATGCTCTCAATCTCCGACCCCGCCATTCACTGCTAGTACATTTTCGAAACTTATGTGCGGGGAGCAGGGGGTCCGAGATACTCATAAATTTGATCAATTGACCATCCCTTAGATACTGCGTACATCATGATAAGGTACATAAATCACAATGGGCATCTGTTGGCTAGCAGTTTCTACTGAGTGAAGCCAGCATTGGCGAATTCAGGAGCGCAATGCATTACGCATCCAGACACACCACCGCCGTTGTACTGGCAGAGTGATTGTAACATAACAAGAATATACCGAGTTATATAAGACGTAGTTGAAATCAAGGCTCAATAACTTGTTGAGTGCCAATGGTCTATAAATCCTACACCCAGTAAATTTACTAATTTTTGTCTTACAGGCTGGAAATTCAGAGTATAGGTGTACAGCTTGGGACTCGACGCCAACTGGTTGTCTCTAGCATCTGCCACATTGTAAGAAGCTGTGTAATAACCTTAGATCCTGCTTCAAAAATATGTTGCCTGTCATGTTAGCAGAAAAGTAACACCCAGTGATGTCATCCTTCAATTGATATTTCATATTCACAGACTCGATGGTTTGAAGCTGAGCGTCATTGAGATGCCCGAATCTCTTGGAACTGATGCTTATAGCAGCGGAAGATGGACATGGGGTACCGCATGCAAGGTCCTACGCCGATGGTTGTAACTCTGAGATGTCAAAGGTGCGACCATGCTAGATGTTTCCGAGGGGAAGACATCAAAAGGCGAGCGGTACTTAACATCGCTCTTTACAGCGCAGGGACCTGCTAACTAGTAGTTTCTCGGCGACACTCTTGAGGATGATACATACTTGCCGCAGACGTGGCTCAGACAACTACGAATGCCTCAAACTTAGTCTTCTCTGCGTCTCGCGCTAGTAAGTGGCAGAAGTGCAGCATATTAATTGCATGGTAGAAGTTCGTAAGACCGAGCAAGACTTGATTTGAGATTTTTTGGCACCAGTCAATTGGCTCGTAAATACAGTCAAATACATACATGGTGGTGTTATGCGGCATTTCCGTAGATGTGTGTATGGAGACTGAGAGAATAATTTTATCGTTCGTAGCTAACGTAAACGCAAAGACGACAAGCAAATGACATACAGCATATGCCCCATGCCCTGTCATCATCCTTCACAGGTTGATGATATATATAAACCCATAATATATACATAAAGTTTCTTTTGCGCCTTTTGCGCATACTTTCCTCTCAGTTCTACACTCTCATGCCGCCACTCCTCATACTCGCCGCTTCTGTTCCTTCGCTTTGTGCCCATCCATCAGCTTTCCGTCTCCCCAGTGCCCGTCTCAAAATCCACTCCTTTGCAGTGACCTCATCCTCCTCACCTTCTTCATCTGTTGTCTGACCTTCTACCAGACTCTTCAGGATTACGTCGTCCTCGGGTCGGCAAAAGTACACGAGGCTGTATCGGGTAACACTGCCTTGTTCACCGGGCGGTGCAACGACACGGTGGATGTTGCTTCTGAGAATGCCATTTGAAAACTTGACCAGTGCATCGCCCAAGTTGACGATACAGTGACCGGGGAGGGGGCGCACATAGGTCCATCCATTCTCACATAGTTTGTTCTCGATTTCGGTTGGTGGTGGCGTGGCCAATGCAGGTGGATTGGGCGAGATAGTGTCTGGCAGCCTTACTTGCAGTCCTCCCAAGCGATTGAACAATACTGTCACGCTGCCAAAATCCGTGTGCTCACCTAGTGCTACACCTTTGAGAGATTGTTCCTGCGGCGGAGCTTTGACGAAGCGAATTTGGTCTCCTGATATCGCATCCAATCTATGGAGAGCCGGTAGACCTCCTGACGAGCGGGCATCCTGTGTGAGCGGGAGACGCGAAGATATCAGCGAGGCGATGAGCATGCATACTGCGTGCGAGGACTGTATGTATGATCTATAGAGGTTGCGATGTGGATTTAAAATTGCAGGAGAAGGTAGGGGTGGAGAGAGGTCAAGGATATCATCCTTTGAGATCTAAGAATTCTTGAGTCATTGTGAACATGTTCATATACTTGAGAGGAACTCACGTTGTAGAACTCATTCCTGTCCCTAGTCCCTTGCTTATCGATGAAGCCCTCTCCATATCCCTTATACCCGAAATAACTCCCTTGCTCTTTGAAATCGTATTTAACCTTCTCCTGCACATCTAGCTCGTAGAAACCTTTCATCACTTCGAATAAGCCATCTGAATCTTTAAGTAGCGCGTCGCCATCAATTATATCCTGGTCATGGTTCGTGCTACCAGACGAGCGTAGATCGAGGTAGAAGAACCCGAGGTCACAACAGGCCTTCCAACATCTCTCCTGTTCACTCGTATCACCTTGAAGTAGCTTCTCGAGAGATATACGGAGAAGTGGTGCAGTAGGTATATTGTCTGCGAATGGTGGAAGGTCTGGGAAAGACTCACACCGTGGTGAAGGAGTGTGATCTGAGTGAGGCATGATTAACAGACTAGAATCGAGTGCAAGAAAGGTTGTGAAACTACACGTACCACCGAACCATTGATGTAGACGGTATTTAAGACCATTGACATGCGTGGGGTATTGCGGATGAGCTTGTGAATTGACGTCGATAAGGAGGGGTAGCCTCGGCTGGTGTCGACAACACGAGGCCCTAATTACTTCTCGTTCAATCAAAACAACGCGGTGACAATACACTCCAAGAATCACGAACAAGACGGCAGAGATGCACACGGGAGAAAAGATCAAAGAGACACGATTCATTAACTATCCACAGATGTAGCTTCGAATTTCCCATCACCTAGACCAGAGTTCCTGCGCCGCGAGCTTTCTTAAGACACTGGAAGGGTCAAACACCAACCGATGTCGAATGCGAGAGGCAGTCAAACTAGCCAAGCGACGAAGCAAAAAGTTATGAACACAATTTAAAATAAAGTGGCCGTCAGGAAACAAACTCCCAATGCTGCGTTGTACATAGAATGTCTGAATGCGACCTGAATAACGTTAGATCAACCTAGGGAAAATGATGCGGGTGAATGCTTACCATTAACTAGGCTTATCTACAACCTGGAGCCGTGAACAACCTTGTAGTCGACAGCCATCTCAAGACCATCGTCGTTGATGACCAGGATGCGGACACTGCCTCGGCCATTGTCGAAAGACTCGGCAAGACGAGATGAGAGACCGCTCTGGTCAAGGACGGGAAGGCCTTGCTTGACATCACCAGTCTCGGTCATGGCGACGACACGACCATCCTCACGGATGTCAAGAACACGGTACTGCTTGAAGACAGGACCAAGCATGTTCTGGACAACGACTGAGGGAGCCGGGTTGGAGATGAAGCTAGACTCCTCATGGAGCTGCTTGGTGAAGAGGTCAACACCGAGGTAACGGTGCTGACCAGTCTGGGAGGAGGTGGTGATGCGGATGACCTGGCAAGGGCGTCCCTGAAGGATCAGGAGATCACCAATGCGGATGTGGTGGCAGGGGATAGTGATAGTGTTGGGGGAAGCCATCTTGCGGACAGGGGCACGAACAGGTGCTGGTGCTACTGAGGGTGCGATGGAGGAAGAGCTGCGGACGCGAACGACCTTCTCGACAGGAGCTCCGGACTGGACGGGGCGGCTAGGGGCGACGGAAGGGACGGCAGAAGTGTACTTCTCCTTGACGATTACCTCTTCACGGGTGTCGTCGTACTTGGAACCCGAGTACGAGTGGTCGTGGGAGTGGTGGTGGTGGTGGTGACGGTGGGGGTGAAGAGGATGGGCGATGCGATCAGCGACCTTGTGGGCGGCTTTGTTGATACCTTGACGGAAGGAGTGATACTGGCCGTCGTCGTCGTAATATCCCATATCACGCTTGTGCTTTCTGGGGGCGTCGACAGTGGAACGAGTAGTCTTTTCTACTCGAACCTCAGATGGATAGCGGCTGTCAACGTTGTCGACCTGACGCCTGTAGGGGTAGGTATCGTGCTTGGCAGTGAAGGTCTCCTTGGAGTATCCTGCCTCGGCGACGATGGGACGAGTGCGTTCGCGGAATTGACGTTCAGTAACGTCGATCTGGGAAGGGGCGTAGTCGGTGGCAGGGCCGTGGACTGTGTTGAAGTGCCTATCGTAGGTCCTGTCTTGAACCTCGACGTGTGTGGTGGAGGAAGGGTGTTGATAACTGAGGAGGAAGGAAGGTCAGCTTGGGCAAGGAAGAGGAGGTGAGGGAAAAGTGGAGACTGCGTGTCGCTCGGACAACAACAGAAGAAAAGGGTTAGCGGCTGGCGTGTGGCTGCCAGCCGCCAAGCTCAGGGGGTTGGGAGGGTCTGTTGTGCTGATCCGTGCATGGGGTGTGCTGGCAAAAACAATGAAAACTGAATCGCAACTTACCGGTCGCGGGAAACTTCGAATTCGACGCGGTCAGTGTGCTGGGCACGCTGGGTTCGCTGCTCTGGCTCTCTGTAACGAGTCTGCTCGCGGATATGAACTTCCTCGCGGTGCTGGGGGTGCCGGGGACGACGGAGGCGCTCTTCTTCGTAGATGCGGACCTCTTCTTTGACGTGGGTGTCCGGGTGGTTGGGTGCTTTGACGGTAGCAGAGAAGGTTGCGTGGGTTTCTTCGTGACCTTCCCGTCCGTGTGAAGCCTGTTCCGTGACCTTTGCTTCGCCTTCTACCTTGACTGTGGTAGATTCCTTAACTTCCGCGTTCCGATACGCAGACGGGAAGACACTGAAGGGGATCGGAACCTGCGGTGGTTAGCACCTTGCTGGCAACGCGCGGTCAGAGGGCGCCTACTCGTGCTTCAAAATCCAGTTTGCCGGAGTCGGGTCGCTCTTTCTCGAATACCCTTCGAACCGTTCGAAAACAATTCGAAAGGAATCAAGAAAGAACTTCTTGGCTCCTTTAGGGGGTTCTCACGGGGAGAGGTGTAGAGGGGGGAAGAAGGGTTACTGAAGAGTAGCCAGCTTTATGGTTTGGAGACGTGCAGCTACGTGAAGATACGCAATTGGGTGCAGTAGCGGGGTGGTGAGTGGAGGAGAGATGGAGCAGCGAGGCGAGGGAGGGGATCAAGTAGATTGGCGGTCAGCCGGGGGTCTGTTGTGACTGTGGTTTGGCGGGTTGCATGGATCTGGTGGTTGGAGCAGGCCGAGCTAGTAGCTTGTTTACGCGCTAGTGCGTCGCAACCTCCCCCTTTTGCTCGCGTCCCCAGCGGACAGAGGGCTCCCCGGCGACCAAGCTCGCGCCGAGGTATCTTCTGACGCGCCATTGAGCTCTGCGCGGCTGTTGGCCTGGCGATGGCAATCAATTGGCGTCGCATCAGCCAGCAATTTGACTTTGGGCTCCACAGCAGAGCTGGGAGCTTCCCACGCCATCCTGCAGCCGGCCACCCTTCACCACGCAAGGAGTGGGTCGGCCCTCACACGCGTGGAGCATTGCAATTGGAGTGCCGTTTTCCATCTCATGCACCACTCAATAGTTCATGTGCTGCAGCAGGCATTTTCAGCTCCAGACATCCATGTCCTCGGCCTGGCGTTGAGGAGCTCCCAGCCTCCTCATGCACGTCGCCATGGAGCTTCGACCAATCATGACGCGTCAAAATTCGAGAGGTTGGTACACAAATGTCCATGGCTGGGTGGCCGGGGTCTGGGGCGATCGGCGGATCTACCGGATCATCACGTGCAAGCACCCTCGTCCAGCCTCCCCTCAGAGCACTCTTTCGATTTGCTTGGTCTGTTTCGAGGAGCGGACTGTGCTCTGTGTTGTTGTGTTGTTGTGCTTGTTGTTGTTGGGCCCATCAGAGCTCTCAGCTCGCGAACCACGGTTCCCCAACGGTTGCCCACCACCCGGGTAAGAGCCATACCTGGCCTGCATTATGCCGCAGCGGCTACGGCCTCTAGCTTCTGTCGGCGTAATTAACGCCAGCTTTACTTCCGACAGCCATTTCCAAATCATTGGGTACCCGACTTGATCTCAGGGATGCCTGTATCTTTCATTGTTAAGATCTTTCATTGCCCACCTCTCAACTGGGCAATACCTTGCTTCCAATACTACAGCAGAGCAGAGATTTCAACACCTTGCTTGCTCCCACCATTTTAGCTTCATCTTAATAGATCCCACAAGCGCTGGTTCCTAGCCACGTGGATTGCCGACAAGCAACAAACTCGCCTGTCCAGGAGCTGAAAGTAGGACTGGATGCCAGAGCATACTGAAAGAGACTACTCGTCGTCGTCATCTATCTCTGACATGCATTGACGATGATGGCGCTGTTACCCAAGTTGCGGTCAGTTAGGTTTTTACGATCCAGGAAGAGATACGCGGATGAATCTCGGGTTTTGATTGATGATGATATGTCAGAGTGATTCTGGTTGGTGATGGGCCTGCTGGATTGTGAGTGTCAAGCACGGAAGGAGAGATGTGACGTGGGGAAGTTACCACCGATCTGCACTGACATTGATGCCCATCCGATTCTTCTTCTTCGAATTGAAAGCGCCGTGAGATGTGACCATTTGCACGATATCTACGTGCGCTTTATCGGCTCGGCTATCATGGGGCATTTTTGTGCATAACTGCTCCTTCTCTCCTCATCCAGGCCTCTTGATCTAGCAGCCAGGCTTTCTACGGATGCAGCATCCTACGGCTTGTCACACGCAAAGTAGCTCCACTATGCAGCCGACTGAGGTGGAACATACTCCTTGTGAGGACGTCCTCCTTCTCTCTGTGCATTGTGTCCGAGCGGGATATGTGCTCTGGTGGCGACCCTGCCTACTCAATCGAGATATACCTGCGTCGAGCAGTTACACGAGATTGTGGATGACACCGGAAAGCAAACCGAAGATTACCTCACCTAGAGTCTGTTGTACAGCATATAAGGCTGTTATGCAACGATCGATACGAGGCCCCACAGGGGATACAGCGCACCCTTTGTACTGATTTCCAGGTTCCTGTCAAGATACATTCCAGGAGCAACTGTGGAGCTGGCTTGCATTCTTACTGTTGCCAAGGGCATTGTTGCAGCCTTACATGAATGGCAGCTGTCAGAAGAGCAATGTCTCAGCCCTTGAAGCCGAATGTCAGAAAAATCGTCAATCATGGCTGCATCTAATGTATGAAACACAACAGTGCGTGATAAAGCGGAGATGAGAACTCGAGATCTACCAAATATTACAAGAACCAGGGATCAAGCTATTTACCCACTCTTCATTCCGCACTCTAAACTGCTTCAGGGTGGCGAACGCAAGGTATTTACTATTCAAGCAAAGAGAAGAGCTCTAGTGCCAGGGATGAGCTTGCCACAGAGCAACGCAAGACGCATACGTCCATCACTTTTGGTTGCTCTCTTACACGTGTTGTCAATATCTGTCTATACTCCTTTACATGCATGTTGGAAGCCGAGCGTCACGGAATGCTCCTGCGCTCTTCCACAGCAACCTGCGTTTGTCTAGTCTTCAAAACCCCGGAATCCCTTGATCTTTCATGACTTCTCCTTTGACACTTCTCACCTGGTGTTGAGTAGCTGCTTATCCCTTCTTGATCACCATGCGGTTTTTATCAGTGGCGCTTCTTGCGTCTGGCTTGCCTGCAGTATTAGGAACTCCTCGTTTTCTGATGTATGCAGATGAGTACGTGACTTCCTAGTGTTGACCAAACTCCGTACTCACTCATCTTCAGATGGCATCCAACCCGCCCAACCAATCCCGAAGATCGTGCTGGCATTGATCATGTGGTACTAGCATTCGCCATGGCCAATGCCACAGCCAACTTTCAGCCCAAAGTCCCAATCTCCACCATTCGTTCCGAGTATCCCAATGCCAAAGTACTCATCGCAGTTGGCGGATGGGGCGATGACATTGGGTTTTTTGAGGCATCAAAGTCGGACGATACCATACAAAAATTTGCTGCTGATGTTGCTACTATGCTTACGAATACTGGAGCCGATGGCGTTGGTGAGCATGATCATGGAGGCGTTGACAGAGATATGGTTGACTTTTGAAAAGACATCGATTGGGAGTATCCAGGAGGCAACGGCGCCGATTACAAGCAGGTTCCCAACTCAGAGAAAGTCTACCAGGTTGAGGCTTTCCCCAAGGTTTTGGTGGCTTTACGAAGTGCTATTGGAGACAAGCTTCTGTCTATTGCTGTCCCAGGGAAGGAAGGCAAGCCCACAATTGGATGAGTTAATGAACACGAACTGACCAGGACAGGTGATATGATCGCTTTTACCGCAGAGAACGGTCCGAAAATCTGGCCGTCTGTGGATTATATCAATGTAAGTGCTGGCCATTTCAAACATTTCGAGTATATAAAGTTGCTAAGTTTGATATTCATAAGGTGATGACCTACGATCTGATGAACCGCCGCGACAATATCACCAAACATCACACCTCTGTCGCCGGATCGATAGATACAATTGAGAACTATCTTGCGATTGGTGCTCCGCCTGAGAAGATCAACCGTGAGCCTAATCATACAGAAATCAGCGAATGACTACTGATCGTTTGCAACAGTTGGCTTCGCATACTACGCCAAATTCTTCACTACACAGGGTGACTGTGGACCAAGCGCTCTTGACTGCCCCATTGTCCTCGCTGAAGATCCCATTACGGGCAAAGACCTTCTTACTTCGGGAGCGTGGACCTTTGAAAAATTTCACATGCAGGCTGTTGATACCTCTGCCCTCACTGTATCATGGGATGGAACTTGTGGTTGGTAACATGCGTCGTACAGGTTATCCTTTGTCTGACATATGACAGGACCCGAGAAAGGGACCAAGTGCGCAACTGGCTGTTGCTCACAGTACGGCAACTGTGGCACCTCACCTGAACATTGCAGCGGAGCGTGTCAGCATGCATTTGGCACTGGATGCACTGATTCCGACGTTGCTGGTTCGTGGCAATCCGCCGCTCAGAATGGCGTCACAGATGAAGAGGCAGGTGGGCAATATTATTTTGACCCTCAAAATCGATTGTTCTGGACTTGGGATACCCCAGAACTCATTACACGTAAATTTGAACAAATCGTGGATGAGTATGGACTCGGCGGTGTCATGGCTTGGAGCTTAGGGGAAGATAGCTATGATTGGAGTCATATCAGGCAGATGGCAGCTGAGCTGGCAAAGCGTGAAGGTCAAACTTCCCCGTCACATACTCCCCCGGTCGAAACTCCGGTGGTTGAGGTGAGCCCTGTGGAGGTCGAAGCACCACCATCTGAAGAGCCTCCCGTAGAGCTCGAAGATCCCCAAGTCGACCCAGTTCCTGTTGAGCAGGAACCTCCAGCGCAAGAAGACGCTCCCATTGGTCGCCCAGCACCAACTGATGACGATCTTCCATTTGATCCATCCGTCTTCGAGAACCCGAAATTCCTAATACCCGACGATCTCAGCCTTGAACGTGATCCTGATCAACCATACGATGTTGTCTGGGTTGACGGCACAGAAGAAGGCCCTGAAGGCGATCACTCAGAAGAGCCAGGATCACCCCCTGATTTCTTGGTCAATTTTGAGGGTGAGGGCCCAACTGCGCCGCAAGAGGGAAATGAGTGGAGTGCGGACTCAGTCGAGGAGCACCCCACAGAACCATTCGTGTACGTCGACCCTATCGAAGCCACTGACAGCACTTCTCTTGAGGAGCTTGAGCGGGCCAGCGCAAACCTCGTCGAACCCCTCGAAGGGGGAATCTCGCAGGAAGAAGACGATGCCACCTGGGCACGGCCCGTGGATGAAATACTTCGAGAGGGAGGAGTTCGCCCTGCTGGAGTTGGACGGCTCAATGCAGTCCTAGCTCGGCCGATTGGTGCTGCTCATGACCGCCAGTATGCTGCGCAAGACAAGCACGACTTTGGGCGTTCGTGCCATGTGCGCAGGAAGAAGCGGACTAGGAGAATCTGATGGAATTGCATTTGCCCACGGGGGCTCTGCTAAGTTTACACCTTGATCCGGCCGTCAACAGAGAGCTTGATGTATAGCTTCCTGTGATGAAGGCTGTATGGCGCTACGACACTCAGGTACTGCGTCCCTAAAAGTTGTGGTGACGAGAAATTAATGAATTATTCTTCTTTTTTCATACAACTTGACTGTGTCCTTCCTCATGCTTCACCTAGAACCCGCCAGAAATGCTATACAACGCGACTTGAAGACCCCAACTCACCAAAGTGCATCCTGAAAACTATATCGCACCATCCGTACATATCAAATTGCTTTTACAAAATTCACCGATATAGTCCAGGCCATGTCGACAAGTTAGGCTTTGACAGTGCTCCTCTTCATGCCCTTCTTCGCATTCCTCTCCCTCTCCTTCTCCAAAAACTTCCTTTGCTCATCTGCGCTCAAGCGTCCCAACTTGGCGTCACGCTGCTCCTTCTTTAGCTTATCTGCCGCGAGTTTCCTCTCCTCGGCCTTCTCCTCATCGTCTGCCTTCCGGAGCTTCGCGATGCGTTCCTCGCGGGTCTGCTTGATTCGGCGGAGCGCTTCCGGGCGGAAGTGCGCAGAGGAGACGAGGTGGTCGGCTAGGCGCAAGAAATAGGTAAAGACCGGGAGGGTGGATGCGTAATCAGAAGTGAGCTTGAGGGAGAGGTTGATACGTTTGCGAGGCTTTGTGTCGTCAAGGCTGGTAGCGTGTTAGTCGCGTGCTTTGAGAAGGAATGGTGTAGGGCTCGACTACTTCGCGAACCTATGCAAAAGCTGATCTACATTTACAAGGGCCGCGGAAGCGCTCGAGTCCTTACCAAGGGATATATAACTCACGTCTTTGGCTGGTCCATGGGCTGATCGCTAACAACGAGTGCCTCAAAGCTATCTCCAGCATCGTTGATGGCCTTGATGAGCTCGGGCGTAAGAAGCGTATCAGTGACCTCAGCGCTCTCACTCATGACGGTGGTCCAGATGGGAAGTTTAGCGTGATCGCGAGTCGCCGTGAGGGACAAATCATAGCGGTCATCACGTAGACGCTTCATAACATCCTTGTGTACAACAGCAAACACGAACCCATCAAATGTGCTGTTGGAAACTTTCTTCGCGTCGCCCTTGCCATACGCAGGAGCCACCTTGGACTCCTGACCATCAAAAACGTACGCGGTAGCTTCCAGACGTTCCTGGGGAGCAGGAAAGCTTTCTATGAACAATGGGATGAGGTGTTCGCCGAGGCGCATGAATGGGTTAAATCGCTTAGCGAGCGTAAGCTTGAAGTCGACAAAGGCAACGTTCTGACGACCTGTTGCATATGTTTGGAACTCGTCACCCTTCTTTTCACGGAGCATGGTATCTGGGTTCGATGCCTTGTCGAGTGCCTGCTGCGCTGCCAACTCTGCGGCTGGGCCGGCCAGATCCTCTGCCGAAGCTAGGGGAACAGTATAGCCAACCTGGGCGAATTCTTGCAGTAACACCGGCGCATGGGCTCTCATCCAGGTCTTAGCCTTGCTGCGATTCCGCTTTGTGCCCCATACATGAACGACGATGATGGCAAGGAGGAAGGGCAGGATGTACATCTCAAGCTTGAAGTCCTCCTTCGTCGTGCGCTCCCATACGCGGTACCATGCCGTGTACGGGCGCTGACCGAGGGTCGAGGTAGGTACTGCTTGTGCCGCGCCGGTTGTGAACGAAGAGATGGCGGCTGGTGTGGGTTCAGGCGCGCCTGCGTAGTCTGCGAAGTCTGCGATGGTGTCAGCGTGCTGCGATTGTGCAAGGTTCCAACTCTTCGCCGTCAATAAAACCTTCGAAAGCCCTCCCTTGATTGCTCCTACAGCCAACAAATAGCTGATGACATGGAAGCAAGCATCAATAACTAGGGTCGTATGCGATCCCATCTCCGGGTCATTGGAACGGTTGCAGATCATAAAGGAAGAGGAGAGAACGTACCATCGTCACTAGCAACTGGCGCCTGTATAGGCTTTTGCCCACCAAAGAGTCCCTTGACGAAATCTGCCATTGTATTTGATCAGCTCAATGGCACAGTGGACAGGTGTTGCAGTTAGGAAGACGCCGCGCGGGAGGTGTTGCTGGAAGGATCTCGGCTCGGCACTGACGTTTTAGAACGCGCTAGCACGAATGTGGAGGGGCAGCCGGGGAGCTTTCCTGAGGGCTCTTTCATCCAGTCTTACTCCACAATTCGTCATCCAAGTGGATAGGCCAGTGTGATTAGATTGGAGAGTACTGAAAGGGCGACATATTTCCCAGACTTGCCTCGCTCCAATTGTAGTGGGTCTTGACGTTCTCCTGGCACAATCGATCAACAGGCAAAGATTATCAAGGCCATACTATGGATCAGTGTCGATGCCTTGATCGTATCAAGATAAGTCTGAATGGCAACACTAAGAAGTGTTGCGATACTACTCCTTGACATGTAAATGCTGTAATCGAGATTTGTGGAATCATACGACACTGGCGAACTGTCACTAGGCCAGAGTAAGATGCTCGAAGGTGCTTTACGGGGCGTTGCTGAGTGCATTCTATTCAATGGGACAAAAGAAACGTCGTGATGAGTTGCAGACGTGTTGATTGTTTGTACAATAAGGGCGACAAAGACTCTCCCTATGTTGCCCTGTCCTGATATCCTTATCATTTCTTGTACTCTAGTTCTTTCCGGCCCAGGTCTTGTGTCCCTAGCCAATTCATCAGCCATAGTGTCTGATTGTGTACTGTATGAAGAACTCACCAGGACCAGACGGCCCATCATGTACATGCTAGCACCAAAGCTCGTGAAAAGCATGACCTTGAATGCAGGGACCATGAACTTGCCGCGGGCCTAGGTAAACACAAGAATTAGCATATAATTCTCAGAAATTTCCCTTTCCCACAAACGCGCAGTCGCGAATGACGAAGCCTAAGCTTCTCTCGAGCCAACCACGTCATCCATCCATCCAACCACCACCACCACCCAACTCTCTCTTTCTGACGCACCTTTTCCCAAGTCCTCAAGCCATCGTGCTTCTGGAATTCGCGCTGATAATGCGGGACGCGGTTCTCGCGGAAAACCCAGCTGCAGGCAGTCAGTACCGAGCTATGTGTGAGAAGCCGGCGGAGCGCTGGCGGCGGTTGCGCAGGCGTTTTAATGCCCGGCAACCACTTTCGCAGCTGCAGAGTAGACATACCCTGCCATTGTGAAGAGTGGAGAGGTGTATATGCGGTGTCGCGGGGCCAATGGGTGGATTGGTGCGTGTGTCGGTCGTTGAAGTTGCAGGTCGAATGATCCATCGGAGGAAGGAAGTTGAAATGCCAAGGCGCTTAGCTACTTTGAGCGTCCTTAGCTTTCGCGACTTGAGCTCGAGCTTGCAGACAAGTGAAGAAAGCGATTGCAGCTGCCCATGGACTGATGTTGCATATTTTGCTGTCTTGTTGATGCCACCGGCCCTGGACAGGCTCCTCGCAAGCCCCTCTGCCCTGAGGCTTCTGAGACTGATCGTCACTACCCCCGAGCTCCCAGCAGCATGTTCGACGGCCGCCAGATGCTGCAATTCCATAACCTCTCGTCGCAGCTACTCGAACAACCGGACATATAAGCAAAAATGGAGACGGTGGCAGGACGCACAAGAGGAGATCGTCAGCAGAGACAAGGTGCGCCGATTGCTCGAAGCAGAAGACACGACGGGCAACCGAGTAGTGAAGCTCGACGTTCCACTACTTGGTACACTGAGCGAGGGCAAAGGAAAAGGCGATGATGCATCATGGGCTGCTACTCTTGCGCACCGGGAGAGACTCCAGAGACTTCGTGGCGTAAAATCAACCTGGAGAGAGTGCCGCCAGCGAGGATATCGTTTGCCCATCGACGACACTCCAGACGCCGAGTTCTTATGGGCGACATTTATCAAGCACCCTGAACTTGTGGTGAACGTCATAGACCATGCAGCCGAGACGCTCCACGAGACGGGCAAAACCTACCCTCGTCTTTACGAGTTAGTCATGAGTGCATGGCTGCTACGCGAACCGAGACATGCCTTGGAGTACCACCACAAGATGCTAGTAAAGCTAAATCTCAGGAAACTCCCATTGCGAGACTTGGCAATCCTAGGGCGTTCAACTTTTAGACCTCCAGCCTACGAGGCGCTAATGGATATTTACCGGAACAGCAATGAGCGTGACCTTTATGACGAGATAATCCCGGCCCTCATTGAGAGGGGGAACACAAGAATGGCCCGACGCTGGCACATGCTTTGTACATTCCGGAATGACATGCCCTCCGAATCGGTAGCTCGCCATCCGCTCGTTAATGTTTTCATGGCCGAAGCCTCCACCATCTCCGCTACTGAAGTGCACTTCGAGATGAAGAAAACATCCAAGAAGCGGGGACAACCAATTGGGGCATACAACAAAGAGCTTATGCAACGATTGTTAGGGCGCGACACCGCACCTGTACGCTTCGAGGACTCTTTCTGCGCTCGAATGTTTGCAACTCGATCATTCCCTCCAGGATCGATTATACAAGGCTTGGCCATGGTCGGGGTTAATGAGATCGGCCCTCAGGCAGTGCTGGCGATGGCACTACGAACACGCCCTGTGGAAGACCTACCAACGAGATTTGAGGAGCTTAAGTCAGCCGGTATCTCGCTACAAGGCTGCGTGTTCTCTATTGCGCTAGAAAAGTTTGCCATGGAACAAAGATGGCGGCTGGTGCGTAGTATGCTCGAAACTGATCAACATCCAGACGTCTTTGGCGATGCTGAAGTGCAACGGGCGCTGCTCGAGCACTATCTCGACCGCGAAGACTTCGTGCAGGCGCAACGCACATTAGCGATCCTGTCGCTTTTCCACAACGACTCCAGCGCAGCATCGTGGAATATGCTTCTTCAAATATACATTAAGCGATCTGGGCCACAGCATGTTATGGAAGTGCTCCAAGACATGCGCACCCAAGGTGTCATGGTGTCTTTAGAATCCATTATTGCAATCAAGGGGTTACTACGACACCGGCGACCTGGTCACAAACCAGGTCGATCAACCCATGGGAAATTCGACGACTTGCGTTTCGTCACCCGCATCTATATATCCATTCTTGAATCAGGTACAGGAGCGATCTTCCCCTCGATGTGGCGTGAGATTATTTGTCGCTTCGGGATGCTTGGCCGCTTTAGAGAACTAAGACGTCTTTTGCTATGGCTTCTATCCTGGTACGCACCAAGAAGTAACGTCCAATTTGTTGGACTTCCAGAGTCGCCTTTCCGACAAACGGCACTGAAGAAGCTACGCGCAACCTACCCTGAAACCAACCACTACTTTCACTTTCCTGCCATGGTCACTCAAAACCAGAACCCATACCACCCTCTTCGGCGACTTTTTCAGCCTTCACTCCAACAAGCTCTCATTGTTTGGGGTTTCAGGGCGGGCTTGCTAGCAAACGCTGGACTTGAGCAGTCCATGCTCGGCTCCACACTAGGAAAGAAGCACTACCGCCGTCGTCTCCTCCAAAGGCGGATCCTCAATCGCCTTGACTGGAGCATTGGCCTCAGAACTGTTGTACAGCTTCGTGATCTCGGTGTGAATGTGCATCACCATACCGTTCTCAAGGCCCTACAGATGCAATTCATTGTCATGTTTGGCCGCGGTAGAAGTAAGAAAAAGGAGAACAGGCTTATGGAGAAGGCGAATACGATCCCGTACGCTGTGTATGTCAACGAAGTCAACAGGATCTGGGGTAGTGAGCTATTGAAGGAGCCGCAATCCTCTGGAACTGATATGTTGCATGAACAGATGTGGCATCCACGACTGCGAAGAAAACCCCATCGCCCAGCCTCGATCAATCTCGGAAAGACCCAGAGGTTGGGCGTGCAGAAGCGACCCGGTAGAAAGGAGGTCGAAAGTAATGCTAGTGGCGCCAGTCACGACAATGGAATTCCTCTTCTGGAGGAACTTCAGAAGCATTCTGTGTCACAGGCAAGGGGATCAGGTGTATGATATTCTTCTGTAAAGTAATGACACCCCAAGCATGCCCAAAGCTGGGCCTGTATTGTACGTAGGTGCATCTATGTATACTAATCAAACTCAAACCCTTCATCTTTTGACTCTAACCTCATACCTTACAAGTATATCTCGCATTCTTACGTTCCTTGAGTTCCTCATTCTTATTCTTAAAGACCCTCGGCAAAGCCATGACCCGTCTCATCTATAATTGCATACAGTTGCTCTCCATTCCTCACAAGAGATTTGTTCCAAGCTTCGTCTGACTGCGCTCGATCCTCTGCCATTAGGAGAGAAACCTTTCATCGCTGGTAGTGTCTGTGAATAAACTCAAGACATGAGGCAATTCCCCCTTCTACAAACAAAGGCGAGCAACGACATGGGCTTTAGCCTTGTGTGTGGGGATGGTGCCCCTCAAAGCACGGCAGATGAGCAAATGCTGCTACTGCGTCTCCCTTCTGCGGTGAGGCTGGAAGTCTTTGCCTGAGATGGATACCCCTCAGTTCCTCGGATGAAAGCTGGATGCGTTGTTCATATCGCTATAGGCCCGAGGTTGAGCCTGTACCTTTGATGTTTGTTCTGCAGCTTAATACGCAATGAGAGCCGATGCAAGATCATGGGGAGATGAACAGCCGGGTACTCTTGGTCGTTTCTCGTCGGCCCTTCTCGCAGGATGATAGGCGTTATTACGGGCGATGTGTAAGTGATAGCTCTCAAATAGCCACCGAGGTCTACTCGATGCCGGTTGCTACACAGACGAGTCGCGACACATGTGGACGGATGTTGAGCATGGGAAGAGCATCTTCCCACATGAAGCGGTGAGGCCTGAACATGTGCTGGATTAAAGAATCAAATGGATCTTGCAGATCATGGATGGCAGGCAAAAGCGCATTGACGGACGATCTGAAGTCAGCCATGCGAAGTCTCTAGGGTACATACCATACTTTGTTAGCCTACGGAGAGGTTACAGAATGCATCCAACTCCGAAACGAGCGTTACTTGGCCTATCACATCTCCGATAGAAGACCCAATGAATTGTCCCTCTGCTCATATGCTCGAACCATGCAGAATGACGTGGTCGGTGAGAGCCTCATGATGTTTCAGTGTCGCGTTGGGCAGTTTTTGGGTCTCTGAAGTGGGGTATGGAGTGGCTAGTGTCGATCCCTCGATGTATTTGTGGCAGTCTTCGGTTGATGGATTGTGACATAGCCGAGTGTAAACGAACTCCACAGAAGCGCTCGGTTGTAAGTAGTCGAGTGGAGATGTCATGTTTGACAGGCCAGGGACAGGTCCCTTTTTACGAGCAAGTGCGAGGATCGACGGCGTTTACGACAATGTCCTCTAGCGGTGAAAGCCTCAAATGCAAAGAGTCGACCAATAAACATTGCGGACAGTTCAAGTTAGGGGATCTGAAGTAGTTTGAGAGGATGGAAAACATCTAGCATGTGCCCGACATTGGTCCGAACGGTTGGTGAACCAGAAAAGCTACTCCGATGGTCAAGGACTTCATTGGCAAGGTGTTTGCGCGTTGGCAGCGAGATGGTAAGGTAACCCTCGTAGCAATGTGTAAACTAGTGTAGAATCGTGGAAAATGTAGTTGTATAGCCTAGTTGATTGGTTGCAGTTCAAAAAGCGGTGTATAGCGGTGAAGATCAGTGGGAATGGTGAAGACGATATATCGGCCCGAACAATTGTCGCCTCCGTCTTTCCGTACAATACGTCATTTTGAGACGGTAGTTGGTGGGTCTATAGATGTTTTTCGAGGTGAAGCCTGGGTTGACTACAATGCAAGTGCCGGTTGAGGCGTAAACCCTGGAGAGTGGCAATCTTTGCTTCCCCTGCTGTTCGCGCCATGAGCCCTTAGTAATCAATACCGTACCTCAAAGAGGTGAACTCGGCATTGGTAGGATTACAAGGATCACTCCTGCATGTGGCCAGGAAGCAGTGTTCTTCGCGCGACAATACACCCATTTTCCAATTGCACTCACGATTCGCAAAAGTCCGAAGATGGTTAAGTGATCTATCCACTGCAGGCCTAGAGAGGTTGTGTCTCAGAAACCGGCAAGGCCGGAAGGGCTGCTATGTTTAGCTTAACAGAGGCTCTGAGCATGACCTGGACTGAAAGACTCAGTCGGAACAGTAAGCTGAGTATTCGAAGAGACTACCGCTCGTCTGGGACTACCGTACTAATCAATCGTGTATTTGCATGTGCGCAATAAACGATTAAATATTTTTTACAAACTGAATAGAAGTAACGAGTGCCATTGGCGTTCTGAGGCAGCCAGCTGAGAGCTGAAAGTCGGGATTTGAAGCCTCTTTCTTCACTTTCGGGTGAAAATACGAAAGGTGTTCGGCCTACTCCGAACCACAAAAGAACATTGTAGTCCAGGTGACACAGCCTTGGTGTAATAGAGTTCTGAGTCAGATAGAGCCGCGAGCTTATAGAGGCGCGGTTGCCAAAATCTGGATATCGTGCACGAAAGCGTCGAGTCCTGCTCCTGTAAGCTGGATGATGGGCGCTGGTGGTGGTGTCAGTCGCTCATCGGTATTAGGTATCGAAAAGCACCTACTGACAGCCTCAACCACATTTTTGCGCTGCAAGCGGGCCAAGTGGGCTGACCATTCATTGAATTGGTGGTAAGAAAAGGCAATCCTGGCGCCCTAGTGGTCAGAAGCAGGGCCGCCTAGCGATATGTTTGATCGCTGGCTGGCTAGCTCACGGAACCCAGCCGGGAAAGTGGCGCGCGATGCTGGAACACCAGATCAAAAGGCAATGTGACATGGCGAGCTACTCTAACAGCAGTCGAGCAGAGAGTTTGGCTGTAATGATGTTGTAAGTGGGCGAGGTGTGGGTTGTTGTGATGGTGTATTGGAGGCCGCATCATCTGGAACACAACTATGGCTCGACTTCGTCGGTGACCACTCAAAGGCTCCCCCGGGTTTGAGGCGAAGAAATGGTCAGCAAAGCTGCAAGGGCCGATGGAAAGTTCACGCAAGCAGCCTCGTAACCCTCTTCGGAGGACGCGCAGGCCGAATGGAGCAACGTTCGGTAGCAGCTCACCATCAGTCAGCGCCCTTGGAGAACGCAAGCGAGGGTGTGTGAGTACAATGGAGGGAGGGTGTGCCGGTAACAAACCGGCCAAGCTTACATCAGGTGCAAAAATGAGGCTGGGGTTGGGGATATGGACGACGGGTCAGTCGTGAATAGCAATCGGTGTGATATGCCCCGCTACTAGCGTGCGATCGCAGGTATGCACTTCGGGCCTTTGCTCCACCTCGCATCCTGCACTCTCCACCCTTTGCGCTGCAACCTTGGACAATGGCCGCTGTAGTTCTTTCACCGTGGGGCCCGACGGCGCTGTGGGATTGCGGCGATCGACGGTCCTGCGCAACGGGCGTCCTGGAGTCCTCCGAGCGTCCACAGGCCGTCTTCGAGCGTGCGGCGGATGGCCTGCAGCATGACCATGGCCATGAAGGTGTGCGACTCAGTCAAATGACTGGTCAGCCGTCACTCTGCCTGTCATTCATTCCTCTGCGCCTTGGAACTCCTACCCGTTTTGTCCACGCTGAACTAAGCTTTTCGTCCACACCCACACTAATGCAGCAGGGGGCAAATGTGCTGCACATGCAGGGCCGCGAGAGAGCGGCGGCCTACTCTGAACATAAGTACTGCACAGATCCTTCACGATATGCCTTTGATATTCGGTGAGCTCAAGGAGGAAACCAGGACACACTGGTCTTCCTATCCTCTCCATACCACTTGCTTGCCTTTTGCCTCGTCCTTCTCCCAGGCAGACGTCTTCTAGGCAACACAAACCCTTGTCTCATCTGGCTTCTCTCTGGCACTGCGCCCTCCTGTGACTCGACCCGAGGCCGTACGCCCTAGTCACGTATATAAACCTCGCAGGTGCACAACTGAACTACTGGCGGTACTACAAAAGACCTCTTCAGCACCGCGTTCCTCTTTCCGCCGATCAGTGCTCGCACACTGCTCTGTCTAGGATCGACCGGCCGGGAGCCGGGAAGGAAGAAGAGTATTCCATCCCACGTTGTGCGCGCCAAAGTTGAGCCAAGCGCTACACGGTCACTACCCAGACGCCGTTCCTCTCTTCGAGCATTCAAAAACATCATCTCGACAATGCCCTCCTACCTCCGAAACCCCTATAGGTCCTACTCTTATCCTCCATGCCTCGAGTCTACCGAGTATGAATATCCCCAGACGAGAGATCTTCCAGACATCGATGAGAATCCATTCGCGCATTTCATCACTCCAATCAATGAAGAAGACGACCCCTATGACCTTTCCCTGAGTGCTGGCATCATAGCTCCCGATGGACCTCGTACAGGCAAGGCTTCCAAGTTTACGTCAGGCGTCGCCGACAAGTGGGCTCGATACGTCAAGTATAATCATACACAACTCCATAGCCAGTACCATACTCCCACCATCCCCGAAGAGGATGAGGAATCCTTCATGGGCCTTGATGATGATCGCTTAAACGACACGCCACATATCTTGACACAGATCAACGCCCCGAGGATCTCCGTCATGGAGCCAACCCGTGGTCGCGCACAAGAGCTTGTGGCTCGCAAGGCGCAGAACCGGCGCCGGTTGTCGAGAAACCCCTCCGGCCACCATCACTCCTGGAGAGAGCCTAGTCCAGAGTTGTTCACTGTTGATGAGTCGGAGGAAGAGGAGGTACCCGTGCTTAGACGTACGAAGACGAGAAAGGCCAAGGATGGCGCTGATCGCCGGAGGTCATCGACAAGATCAAGGTCAAGGGTGAGGTTTGACGCAACAGAAAAATCAAGATTGTGACTAGGGTGCGTACACATGAGGGGGACCACAGTGCGAAATCATCAGGCATTTGCATCGGGAGGCGTTGGAGGCGTCTACGTTGTTGGACCCTGCTGCATTTACATGGCGTTTGTTACTTCTATTTCGACATTACCTACAGCATCATTGGCGTTTTGATACCACTTTCGCTCGCATACATAGGGATACCTGCATTGGGCGGCGTTTTGGAGTGAGCATTTACACACATCGTTACACGCCGGCATAGTAACATTCAATCTATCGATTATCCAAGATGATCAGAAAGCTTTTCCTTTCAAGTGCCTGAATGGTCTTACTGAACTCCCCTTCTTTTGCATCGGATAGAACCCTTGCTCACACTTCTACACTCTCCAAGAAGTCTACACACTAACCCCCACACTTGCGCTCGCTAACGATGCATTCTAATTAAGCGTCCCTGTGGCGTGACCTCACCCCGCATATCTCACGACCCCTCCACGCCACCATGTTGGCTTCGTACAATCTTTGCGCGCTTACCGCTCATTCATTACTCAAAACATCTACTGCTAGACACATCTTCGGTGGCATCACGGCCTTATGAAACTACCAGAATTGACACAGTGCATGCCACGGCGCAAATCACCTCATGTTTCCGTTTTCCGATCTCCCAACTCGCACTCCAATGAGGACGATGTACATGTCAGGTCCGCTTGATCTTACACAGTTGCAGCTTGTTTCGAAACACTGGCCCAGTAGCATTCCAAGTACCTTGAAAATTTTCGCCCGTCATATGCTTAAATCCACGCAGATCACCCGGCCTGTCAAAATCGCCCAAAGACCCTGATCAGCACCCTTTGCTTCCAAGTCGGGCAGTGCGTGATGATTTGCTCTGCGCTCCGAAGTCGTCTTCAATAGCGGGGTCTTTTTACGAGGGGGGCTGAAAAGAGGTTGGTGTAGCGCATGTGACAGGCTCACGATAGTCCCGACACTGAGGATCTTTCCGATGCTATCTTGTGTGCACCAGGAGGGGGATGTGCAAGTGACCGGAGTGCCGAACCGGACGCATCTATACGTCGAGTCCAAGGTACTGATCAGAGTGGAATGAAATGAAGGCATTCAGTCGTCGGCGAGCTTTCTCCGCGGATTCATATCACTGGGCAAAGGGTCTCGGTCTAAGCTATGTCGTGCACAACGCCGCAGCCGCCATGGTAGTATGCAGGGTTGGCGAAGTCTGGGAATGTTCGGTAGTCGCACAACCAAGACAATCATTGAGCACCAGATACCAATCGCTATATGCTAAGCAGATCCTTCCACCCACTCACGTGGAGGACTAAATGCCTCCCTCCGTCTTGCACCAATAACAGTGCCCCAGACAGACAGGCTTGGAAAAAGGAGGATAGTCCGTGATCGACAATGCAAGAGTGCGAGCGAGCGAGGCGCGAGATATTTTACAGTTGGGCGATCGATGATAGTACTGCAATCTGCCTTTACGCCATACGAAGGCCTCATGTACGATGATACACTCGTACATCTACACCCCTCTCAAGATAGGCTCGAATAAGATTTTGATATCAGCGCACTGCATAGCGTGCCTGAGAGGCGGAAAGATGAACCGAGGAGGATTTTGCCCAGTCGCCCTTATGTTGATTCGCATCGAGGCACATGGATGAATTAAACATGTTCAGATAGCCTCTTATGACCCTGCTATTTCCTCAGCACTACCGTGAGATGGTTTGTTCCGCTGTCAGGATCGTCGATGAGAACACATGCGAATTGCATGGGAACCTCGCAGTAAGGAGTGTGTCCCCTGTGCTGGCACGAGTCTTGGAATACATCAAGATTACAATAGATGCTACTAAGAGTCAAGCGTGGCTCGGAATTTCATGGCAGACTTCTCTGCCGCCTAGATCTGGACTACCTTGTAGGTAATGGAACTGGATAATCTTTTTACTCCATGCAGCTGTGTTGTGTCTTCTGCGTCCGCCGGTAACCGCTATTCAACAGCGCCTCAGTCTTGGTCGTTACCATACCGTCCTATACTGAAATGCAAAACGCACAAAATCTCATTGTAAGGGTATCTCCGCTATTCTGCAAGCTCTTGACCATGTCTTCCACTTTGCCAAACAAAAATGCCTGTCAATCCATGCTGTTCTACGACTGTCTCTCTTCCCTTCCATCTACCCAACTCGTGCAATTCACACACCTCTTCGCCTTCTCACTGATATACTTTCTACAAAATTTACACCTAACCTGTCTCTTTACAATGTTATCCCCACTCCCCCTGCTATACAGCATGGCAATTGTCCACAGCGCTAGCGCAATGGCGAAGAACCGCACAAGCTTGTCTAGGAAACTGCCGTACGCAAACACGACGGCGCCGTCGGCGAGCGCTTGCTCAATGGTGTTGTAGCCGTTGGTAATCGTGCCGTTGTAGTTTGCGCCATGCTTGAGGATAGCGAACTTCTCGTCGAGGTTGCGGGCGAGGAAGGGCAGAAGCGAGATTACGGGGAGGATGATGTCGGAGACGAGCGAGTTTGCGCAGGCTGTAAACGCAGCTGCGAGGCTGTATAGAGTCAGTATTGTGAGGTTCGAGATAACAGGGTTGGGGAGGGTCATTGTACATCAAACCGACAGCGACTTCGAGCACGTTGTCCCGCAGCGCGAAGTTGGAGAAGCTGTCCCACGCGCTGGCTGTCCTTTGGCGAACGCCCTGCTCTGCGTCTCGTAGGAAGCCCTCTGTGTGCTCATCTAGGCGCGGCATTTTGGCGTGCTGGACAAAGTGTCGTGTTGGAGAGTAATATCTGCTCAAAGCATGGCAGCACAATCAAGCTGGCTGGCGCGTAGGAGGATCAACGTCATGCGACGCGTGATGATTTAGCCAATAATACGACTTCACATGTATGAATCAACGCCACCATTCAAGGTGAACTCGCTGCCCAGATCAGAATATTGTGTTCATTCTGAAGCTTTCTATTAAAGTATATGTGACCACGACGGAAACTTTTACGACTTTCGACGCAACTCAAACGCCACCCTAACCAATTGATGCCATCGAACGCCGCGATCCAGGGTATAAGTACAAAAGAATATCATGATCCGAAGCCAATCTCATAGCCCAACAGTACTTCTGTCGAGGCACCTTCCCAGCCTCGATTGCCCCCGGTCGAGATCATGAAGTTGCAGGTAGGATCAAGGTAAAGTTGCGAGATGACGCCAGTGCGATGACCGGGTACAATGAGGAACGGAGTAGCGGCGGCGCCTTTTGTGCCTGCATCTGGCTGGGTCAGATCATAGAGGCGGAGGATATCGTAAGATGCGCTGCATAAATTAGCTGCTGTGGTGAGGAGTGGATCAAGAAACTTACCAGACAAGATGTTTGCCATTCGGCATCGCTCTGACAGCGCTCACCGCACCACTAACGCTGGGGAACCTGAAAGTCCTCCTTGGCTCTCGAAGGCCTTTGTGTAGGCTGTACTCGTCCACAGTACCGTTTCTTCGACCAGCATATATAAAATTACCATCCGGTGACCAACATGCGTTCATACACCAAGGCGGCGTGTTACGCGGTGGTGTTATGCGTGCAACTGGGTTCGGCTGCCGACGATCCCAAATGCGCAGTGTACCATCCATAGACGCATCGAGAAACGTTGTTTCTGAGGACGCGGGCTGTTCGGTTTGATCAGCGCCATTGTTATGTGGGCCAGTCTCCTCTGCATGAGGCAAACCATTCACAGTGCCACTCGATTGTGATTCTGTTACACCGTTTGCTAGTGCTTGTGTTTGGGCCGTTGCAGGAGGTTCCTTAAGACTATCGCCCGCTTCCTCATTTGGCGCTTGCACTGGGCCACCCATGTCCATTGCATCGAGGTCTCCGTTAGCGTCCTCGTCCGCTTGCTGGATACCATTTGCAATAGCCCTGGAAAACTCATCATCGTCATCTCCAAATGATGGTAGAGCTGATGAGGGATTGTTCTCTTGGCCATCACCAAACAAGGAGTCCTTATCTCCGAATAGCGAGTCATCCGGCGAGCCTTGTGCATCTTCATTGCCTTCTTCTTTCACCTGCATAGTTCGTGCGGCTGTTTCTACGCCGTTAGTAAGGCTGCCATTGGCTCGAGGACGGGAGGAGTTATTGGAAGAGAATGTCCCGTTCGCCGAGGGTAGGGTCTCAGTATCTTGAGGAATGGGCAAGGTAGATAGCGGTCGTTGCTCGATAGCAGCTATTTGACCACCGCTCGTTTCGAATTTTCTTTTGACTTGGCCGTTGTTTAGATCCCAGTCATTTATAGTCTTGTCCCAACTCCCACTCAACACCGATGTTTCATCCTGGGACAGCGTCAAAACTGAGACAGTCGAAGTATGGTTTTTGAGAGTATGTATCCGCTTCCCTTCCTCATGGCGCACTGATTGTAGGTTGATGCCCCCAGATTCTAATCCGGACAGCAACCACAGCGCCTGATGGTGGACAGCAAGCGCGTACACTGAAGATAAACTCTCTGATACACCGGAGCTGTCCTCATTCTCCCAGTAGGAAAGGAGGACTCCCGCTTTCGTGACTGAGTCAACGAAAGGATGTCTTTGAGCCACTGTGAGAGCGAGCTTCCCGTTGGCGGTGTCAACCCAGTTGAACTTTCTAATGTATCCGTCCGAGCCTCCACTAAACACCCATCGCATATCTGGAGTCGCAGTAATAGCGTTGATCGAGGTGCTGTGCGGGGCTGCTATTGTGGGTATAATGTCGTAAACGGGGGCATTCAGCGCCTCTTGTCGCACGCTCGGGCGGAACGGCAGGTTCCCAAGGACGCCTGTAGCAGCCGCTGCTCGAGGACTAGGAGAGGTAAGAGTGACGGAAGGATTTGCGTTTGCATCTCTTGGTCTGCTGCTATTGTCAACGCTGCCGCGTTGCTGCTGTGAGGGGTTGTCCTCTTCGTCCTGGTCCTGGTCTTGATCTTCATCGTCGTTATCTCCGTCAGCATCGTCTTCATCGTTGTCACCCTCGTCTGCGTCGTCGCCCTCCTCTTCCTCATCTACGTCCATTGCATCGTTTTCCTCTGCCTCGTCCTCCTCCTCGGCGGAACCTGTTGGCGCAATTAGTTTGGGAGCAGCAGTACTGGCATCAGCAAGACCTACTGGCGCCATTATCGTAGTCATCTTCCTCATTCATGCTGATTCCATGAGCCTAGACGCGCATTCGCAATGTAGTTATAAGAGAAGTATGTTTGTTTGGGGATCTCGACAAATGTATGGATGCTCCGACGTCGCGTTGCGCCGAACATTGAGGCTCGGCTGCGCGTCATCTACGGTGAGCGGTTTCCCAGAAGCTCGTATTTTTGAACGCTGGGGCCACCCAACCCATACAATCAACTTGCTGAAGCAAATGTGTTTCTCAATGCAAATAGCGATCATATGGGCGTGATATAACAGAGACAGATTTTGCAACAAGTAAAGCATTGTGACCCTATATGGATAGCTTCGCAACTTGAGTCCATTGTATTATACTTACTAATCGAGGTTAGTTTCACTGGAGCGAAGATTAGTTTATGTAAGCCGCTGTCTCTAGAAATGGCAACGGTAGTAAAAGGCGAGCTGGAAGATGGAGAGCGCCTTGCTAGACTACGCACCCCTCCACAAAAACGGAGATAGCAAGCAAACAGTAGAAGATAATCTTCATAACAGGTAAAAGGCGCGGTGATTATCGCTTCTCAGGTTAGCTAACACTTGGGGTACATCCTTATTGATTGTATGTTGTATTACTATTGACGACCTAGATGCTTGCGTACCGCTTCAAGCTTTGCTTAACTCTACATCAACAGGCTCGTAGGCAGTCTTTCTCGGCATATCTCATGACAGATGCATTGACTCAGATAGTCTATATGCCCGGTAGCATGTATTCCTCTCGAGGAACCAAAGTATTAGTGGGGTTGTGCGAACAATAAACAATGCCAGGATAAAGCCCAGTGATCAAATGTTGTTGTTATGATTCGCTAGGTCCTTCTGAATAGCTTTGGTTGCTGTGAATTCCAATTTTTATTGAAAACCATCCGTTTTCATGCTTGATTGCATCGCGTCTTTGGTAGCACCTATTAGAGTCGAGAGGAGTGAGACCAAAACACCAATCTATCAGCGTGATAAGCCACCATATTCGGGGTTTCCATTGCCAAACATATCACTCTAGCTGTTGTAGAATCGAATCTCAGTTGACATGGATCTTACGACATACGTCTATCAGTACAGATGCGTGCAGCTCTTCAAGGCGCACTTTCGCCGAATAATTTTGAACATTTTCACGGACACAGTCGCTCTCAAAAAAATGTGAAAAAGCAGCACTCCGCAATTTGAAACTGCTTGCATCATTTCTTGTGTATCACGGTTGCGTAACCAAAACCCGTTTGTTGCGATCGGGACGTACCTTCCGTGACGGATGACAGCTTCACAGTGTGCTTCGTCGCAGTACGCGTAGCAATAACGTCTTTCCCGCCATCTCTCATTTCTTTCTCTACTGCCCACAAACTTCATTGTTACGATTAATTGCCCCACAACTATGGGGCGAGGTTCTCGCAGCCGCCGTGGAAGGCCAAACCGGCTCAAACAACCGGAAGATCACAGAACGGCTCCTCACAGAGACAGCGCCATCATACGCTTGAACAATGGACATCATAATGGTTAGTTATCAGCCCCCACTACTGGTATCTCAGAAGCGTTGGCTTCGCCTCTGATAAGCGTATCTTTCCCATACTCTTCTTGAGACTTTCAAGCAGCCCGCCGCCCTGCAATTCACTATCTTGATACTGTTCAAACATGCAGACTGCTTACCAGGTCCCAGATGACGAGGTAAACGCCGATCTGTGTGAGCGGTTCAGTAATCTGCCGTTGTCCAGCCACGATTCCATCCCCAACGACAACATCCCTACTTCGCGGCATTCCATCGCCAATGATGACATCCGCGAGTACTTCGCGATGTTGAAAAAGCCCATACATGGCGGCTCATGGCTGAAAAAACCTGAGATACCAAGTCCTTCCGAGATCTTACGCAATAACTTGGGCACCGTATACAGCAAGCAGGAAACCCTGATTGAGGTTGAGGAGTGCATTCGCCCACACAAGCTCGAGGGAGCTTACCAAAACATTGAGGATTATCTGAGAACAAAATATGAACTTGCACGCGAGGATGCCATCCGTCCGCTGTGCGAAGTCGTTGCAGAGGTTCGCGTGGACCCCTTCAAAGATGAGGCGGAGTATCAGAATAACAGCATTGGCATATATGACCCAGTTTATATTACTTCATTGGTGTTTTCGCCTCGAGGACTGGCAACGCGTGTCGCGTTCTCCCTCAATCGTGTGAAGAAGCACATTCGGTGAGTATGATGTGCCTCATTCCTGACTGTACCTAATTGATAACAGATGGGAACAATCAAAGAGACTCATCACTGGTACACTCGTAGCATTGTCACCTGCAGATGATGCGTTTCAAACCCAATGCGTCCTTGCCACCGTAGCTGCCCGACCCCTTTCGGCACTCGATCAGAATCCACCTGAGATTGACCTCTTCTTTGCGCGACCAGAGGATCAAGAAATCGATCCCATGAGGAGGTGGATCATGTTGGAGTGCCGCGCCAGTTTCTTTGAGGCCAGCAGACACACTCTGCTTGCCTTGCAGCACATGATGAGAGAGCCTTTTCCCTTATCAGAATATCTAGTCAACATTCAAAAGAAAGTCGAGCCTCCTGCATACATCCAGCATAATCCCTTTGTTGACTTGAGCTCCCTCGTCAGTATGGAAGAGAGTAGAAACTTCGAAAATGTCAATGTCCTTGAGGACTGGCCTGCCACCTCTTCACATTCTTTAGACAGGTCACAGAGCAAAGCCTTGAAGCGCATGCTTACCAGCCGACTAGCCATTGTCCAGGGCCCTCCAGGTACTGGAAAGACGCATGTTTCTGTTGTCGCCCTTCAGATACTCCGTGATAATCTACGCAAACACGATGCGCCCATCATTGTCACGGCGCAAACGAACCACGCTGTTGACCAGATCCTGCGCCACACAATGGAGTACGAGCCCAATTTCATTCGTCTTGGAGGAAGGAGCAAAGACAAGGATATCAAAAAGCGGACTTTGTTCCAACTTCGCTCCGAAATTCCTGGGAAGAAGCAGCCCGGGAGTCACAAAGTCCAGGCGATAATCGCCATGAAGAAGCTGACAAATGCTTGCCAAATGCTCTTAGCACCGCTAGAAGCGAACAAACCTCCATTAGACCATCGAGTCCTACTAAAGCTTGGGCTCATTACGGAAGAACAAGCACAATCATTGGAGCTGGAGTCACAATTTACGATGGGAGTTTCGTCTACTGAAATACCTGGTATCTTAGTGGAACAATGGCTAGGACGATGCCTTGCGCCTTGCATACGTCCAGTTCAGCCGGATGACTATGGTTTAGGTTTTGAGGAAGAGGACTATGATATGGAACAGCTTCAAGAGACTGAGGCTGAGGCTGTTCAAGATGACGATGACTTGGAGGCTTTACGAGGCCCCGTCACTCTCCTCAACGACAACTACAAGGGTAAAGGGGTCTCACTTCTTACTTCCGAGGATGTCAAGAAAATTCTTGCGGTAGAGGGTGATCTTACCAAGATTTCGTCTGCTGACCGTGGTGCGATTTACAACTTTTTCATGCGAGAAGTAAAGAAAATGCTGGTAATAGAAGTTCGCAAGATCGCGAAAGAGTACGAAATCGCAGTACTGTCACGCAAAGTCGGGCTATGGAACGAAGACCTTCGCCTGTTAAGCGAAACTCGAATCATTGGATGCACTACAACTGGCTTGTCAAAGTATCGAGCTTTGATATCGGCAACAAGGGCCCGAATTGTGCTGGTGGAAGAAGCGGCTGAAACACAAGAATCTCCCGTAAGTGGCATAAACAACCTATATAAGTAGCCTACTGACAGAGTTCCGTTCAGGTCACCGCAGCTTGTGTTCCAAGTCTACAGCACCTAATCCTTGTCGGAGACCACCTTCAATTGAGGCCCCACACTCAAGTACATGCCTTTGAAGACGAACCGTACTTCCTCAATCTGTCACTTTTTGAGCGCTTGGTAACGAACGAAGTTGAGTATGACACACTGACACGACAGCGTCGAATGATACCGGAGATCCGCCGCTTGCTGGTTCCCATTTATCATAACACGCTAAAAGACCATGAGAGCGTCAAGGACCCCTGTAATCGCCCACCAGTTGAAGGTATGGGAGGCAAAAATACATTCTTCTTCTGCCATGAATGGCCAGAGTCTCGCGATGGAAACATGTCAGCCTTTAATGCCCGAGAAGGTAAGTTGATACACGAATTACTCGTGACACACAGACTGAACTTCGTACGTTCAATTGCGTAGGTGATATGATAGTAAAGTTCTTTGACTATCTCGTACTGAATACTGTGGACCCTGCACGCATCACAGTGCTCACTTTTTACAACGGACAACGGAAGTTCATCACACGGCGTATCAGAGAACACCCAAACCTCCGAGCTCACCCAGGAATAAAAGTCGTCACTGTTGACAGTTATCAAGGAGAAGAAAATGATATCGTGCTGTTGAGTCTTGTCCGCTCAAATAAGCAACACAACATTGGTTTCCTGGCTTCAGATAACCGTGCATGCGTAGCACTTTCAAGGGCCAAGCGAGGATTTTACATCTTCGGCAACGCAGAGCTACTGGCATGTGAGAGTGGTACATGGGCCGCTGTTGTCGAAATAATGTATGGGCGCAAAACCAAGTCCAAGGTAGAAGCCGGCCAGATGCGGCGCCTTGGATATAGTTTGCCTCTTGAGTGCAGCAACCATAACCGAAAGACCTGGGTAGAGGATATCGTAGACTTCGACTACCTTCATGGAGGGTGCGATCTCGATTGCGACGGTATTCTTCCGTGTCAGCACAAGTGTACTTTCAGATGCCACCCGTAAGTTCCCATATCGACATATATGTTGTGCAGTGGTTAACCATTTCGAAAGATTTGAACATGATAGAGTCCGTTAGCCTCCACGCCCAAAGAATATGTACGATGTATACTAAATACTGATATAGGTGAATTGCACACAGAAGTGCTCAAGACATGTAGAATCTTGTGGTCATCCTTGTGCTGGTAAGTGATCATAAGCACAACGCTGGAAGTTTTCAGCTTTTTTGAGAAGAACGTGACACGCTTCTGACACCTCTACAGCTCTGTGCTGCGACCCGTGCAAATGCCAGATCTGCGAACATCGCGCCAATGGTGTGAAGTCCATGTTGAGATCAGCTTCCACCAGGCCGAGTTCATTTCAAGTTTCACATCCCCGAACGCGTAACCTGTTGCTCGACAACAGCTTTCAGGTTCCGTCCACTCCCATACTCCCTGCGATGGCAACTCCAAATGTTGAAAGTACTACAAAGCAATGGGACGCGTATGCAAGTGGAGGTATTCAAGCGGACGACCTCCGAGTGCGGCAGAAGAGGAGGGCGGAAGAGGAGCAATTTCTAATGGCAGTTCGCAATTCGACGTCACCTGCCGAGCAATCGTCAGCACCTACCAAACTCATTCAGGTCTCTCCAGAGAAGGTGGTTAGATCAAAGAACACAAGTGTACTTCTTGATCTTGATGATGAGACTGGTTGTCAACCTACCCAATCTCATCAATCCATGACAACAGTTTCGTATGCCACCGTCGCAACGTCGGCAGGCGAGAATTTGGGCAAGGCGGACATGAATCTTCTTGACTAGTCCTACGCCAGAGGAAGCTGCCGTGGTTCATTTTGAGGTGACGAAGTTTCGCGTTAGACGGCAGGAATACGTATTCTCACGTGAGGCAAGCGTGTATCAATAAGTGTTGAAAATGGTATGTAAAACGAGGCTGATGCACATAACAATGGTTTTTAGCGTAGGCTCTGGTGCCTGGGGTATCTCCAATAGAAAAACGGGATCCTTATCCTCCAACATTTCCTTCTTTTAAGCGTCGCTTTTGAGCACTTTGTCCGTCCCGATCCTGACATCATTTCAATCGGTCCTATCACCGTCCATACCCACTTCGAATATTTCTCCAGCCAGCTTCTCCACGCCCCCACCCAATGCTGCAAGACCTTTCTTAATGCTTTCAATCGTGTCTGGCTTCAAACTACCCTTTCTCGAGTAGAAGTCTACACCCGCAGGCGTAAAGAGCGTCTTCGCAAAATAAGTAACCACCCAACTATTCCCCTCCGTCCCTTCCTCGTCACCATAACCCAATATCTCCCATTTCGACGATGCAATCATCAACCAACCTTTTCCGCGCCAGTGATACGCTGTGCTCGCCACCTCCCCTTCATCGAGAGATGGCGCGGCAGTATTTGGGACTTGAAATGGCTTATCAACGCCTACTATCTTCTTTACGTTTGTCGAGCCTAGGCTTTGATAGCTAACTTCGTCATCGATCTGGGCGGGCGAGGTGCCGGCGATGGGTGTGTATGTTATGCGCACGTTGCGGGACTTTTTCCACATTGGGAGCGTGGAGTGGGTTACATTCCATGAACCGCTGATCCAGGAGAGAGTAGGGGCAGGTATGGAGGCAGAGGGCTTGGTGGTTGGGAGGGAGGAGGGTGCTCGTAGGGTTGCCATCTCCGCTGGACTAGAATATTGTTGCGATAGATGATCAATATGATAAGGTGCGACACTTCGGCTTGGTATTAGAATATCAATTTGCGTATACTGGTCTTGTCAAGCAAGAAAGTGCAGAAATCTATAAAGGTGACATATAAGGAATGACGGAGTCCAAGAGCGCGACCAACGCGACCCAGTTAGAGAGGACCGTGCGCGGCTGTAAGGTTACCCGAGCAAAGAACAGCGTGATGGCTGTGATGGCTGTGAGATGCAACGCTGTAGCATCTTCATTTTCTGTTACATCATAGTGAACTTTTTGGACGACTGTTGGCTCATGGAAGTCAGAAGTCACAGATGCATCTATGTTAGCGTCTCACGTGGCTCCGCGTTTGCGCTTACGCGAGCGCGCCTTGAGAGCACATGAAAGATTGCAGTACATCAAATTGGAGACAGTTACGCAGATCCAGATTTCTGCCCTGTCCAGCAAGCCCACGACACCAAGATCATGCGCTTCTTCTGTGAATCAGGATGATGCTAGTAGTACAGAGTCCGGCAAAGCTCAACTTCGGAATCAGAACAATGACCGCTCAATTCTTCATTCCATCTACGCCGAGCTGAATACCAAATTTCTCTATTGGGTGAATTTCTATCAGCTATCGATGACTGTCGGCCTAACAAAATCCGAATAGTGTTTGAGAAATTGAGCAACAAGGCGGTGATAGGATGTCCGGAAATCAAGAGGGCGAGTTCCGAAGCCCGTCCACCCAAAAGGCTGGCCACAGTCTGTCCACCCGTCCACCCTGGGCGTTTCCTAGCGCATCTTCATGACGACGACCCAGTGCATGGCCAAAGAAAGTCATCCTTCTGAACGTCCACCTGAGTTAAGCATCACGGCCTCAATGCGACATGTGGAGCCGCCACCTCCGCACTATCGCTTGACATTTCCCCAGAATGCGACTCCGCGACCTCCAGGATTCACAGGGATAAAGGCCATCAGCCCGTGGGCATGTCTACCATCAAGGTCCAACTAAACTGACGAACTTGACTGGCTACAAAACACATACACATATCAGTCTTGTCTATATTTTTTTCAAAACATCGATTGACTGCCTTTACACCGTACGGGTAGACGTTCTGTCACAACGATGGACGATAACACCATGAGGAACGAGAAGGCTAGTACCACAATGCTCGAAGATCTCTCCTCTTCCAAACTCTCGATTACAGACAACGACCTCGCTCTCGGCGAACAGATTCTTGAAAAGGAACGCGACCAGACGTTATGGCAATCAGCCATGTCCCACAAGCTCATTCTTGCACACTCTGTGGCCGCCTTCCTCGCTGGCGGTGTCTTCGGCTATGACAGCGTGATCAACGGCGCCTCCATATCCATGCCTGCGTTCCTCCTCTATTTCGGCGCGATGACCCCCGCGCATCAACTCTACGTACCCTCCATTTGGGCGTCGCTGTGGACTGCCATGTCGTACTTACTCCAGGCGATAGGAGGTTTCGGCGTCGGCTTCGTATCGGATAGAATCGGTCGCAAGTGGAGTGCCGTTGGCTCGTGTTTCATTTCATTTGCGGGCGTGGGTATACAATTCGCTGCAAATAGTCGTGGCTTGCTGCTCGCAGGGAAAATGGTTAACGGTCTTGCCATTGGCTGCGTGTTCGCGACCGCTACCTCTTGGGCATCAGAGATATCGCCCGTACGCCTCCGTGGTCCCATTCAGTCCGGTATTGTCCTCTTCATGGTTCTCATCCAAGGTGTTGGTCTTGCTGTGATCCGTGTCTACATTTCAGACATACGGGAGCAAGCATTCCGCACAGTATTCGCAATCCAATGGGTGTGGCCTGTTGTGACTGCATCGGCTTTCGCTTTCATGCCTGAATCGCCTTCATGGCTACTGGTGAAGGGCAAAGAAGCTGCCGCCAAGAAGGTTTTGGCTCGACTTCACGGCAAGAATAATCACATCGATGCTCGATTTGCGCTACTACGCAAGCAGGTCGAGACAGAGAAAGCACAGTCTGAGAAGAAGGGTGCTGGAGGGTACCTCGAGCTGTTCCAAGGCGCGAATTTCAAACGTACGCTCACCGTATTCTGGCTCTTCCTTGCTGCTGGGTTGAACGGTGCCTCGCTCCTCGCTCAGAACGTGTATTTCCTAATCATTGCGGGTCTCGCGCCGGTACACGCCTTTGACATTGGAATCGGCGGGTTCGGCCTTGCCATCATCGCAATAGTCGCTTCATGGTTCTACATGGAGAAATTCGGTCGTCGCTCCATCTGGCTGGTGGGCTGCTTTGTCAACATTCTCATCATGGCTACCATTGGAGGCTTGTACTACTCCAAAAGCCACAGCGCCCTTTGGGCTGTAGCCATCCTGATGTAAGTCCATGTGGATCGGTTGATGTTTGTACTTTTTCTAACCCAATGACAGGAATGTACTCATTGCGTGGCAGATCTTGACAATGTCTAATGTTGGCTGGGTCATCACGGCTGAAATCTCAACATATCGGCTTCGATTGAAGACACAGGCTATTGGCGTCATGTCAAATGCAGGCGTGACGTGGCTCTTCACCTTCATTGTCCCTTACATGTACAACACTGATTCGGGAAACTTGGGTGCTCGGACTGGCTTCGTTTTCATGGCTACTTCTGTTGTTCTCTTTATTGGTTCCTACTTCTGGGTCCCGGACCTGCACGGCTTTACCACCGACGAAGTCGATTGGCTTTACTCGCAAAAGATCCCTGTGAGGTCTTTCCAAAAGTACGCTGACGGAAGGGCAAAAGAAGGTGCGGCCATGAGAGCTGAGGCCGCTGAGCACTAGGAGCAACCCAAGATACGTGAATAGGATAGTTGAATGCCAGGTTAGCTGGCGAACCAGTCTTCATACTAAATTTGTGCTATATGGCCACCCCTGGATGCAAGTGAAGCAATAACGCTAGATTCGAAGATGCGCCCCAGCTTCCTAGCTGGACCAAGACCTGAATAGCATGTTTAAAGATTAGTTGAGATGGGTTACTCAAACTCTGGGCCTGTCTTTCGTCCGCGTATGCTAAACCAAACCCAGCCTCAACAAATTCGTACACAGCTGAGGATACAGTGGGATCGGCTCGCAGGGCTGTGACAACATCTGTTTTCTGTTCTATTGGTGCAACGTTTGCAAACGCCCAGATGACGATATGGCAGAGAAATAGAGCAATCAGATCGTATGGACCGCTTTCGTTCTGATCGCTCATGATGGTGCTAATACAAATTGCCGCTTCCTGTACGACCCTTCGCGCGGGGCCTGGCTGCTGCGTAGCCCATAATGTTAGTCTCCTCAACGCCGCTGATGCATCATCCGAGCCAGATCGACCAATGCAATCTTGGAGGTCGAACAAAGGAATCTGGAGATATATCCGGCCAAGATGAAGGAGGATGCTGGACACGCGATGAAAATAGGATGAAGTTGGTTCGGAACGACTCCAATCATAGCTCTCTCCATAAGCGACTTGCCATGATTCCAGCATCTGTAGCAGCTCTGTTGCTCGTTCGTTCATGGGTGACTGCTGCATTAACTCATCTGCATCATGATCCTCCTCAACCATCCGAGCGACGACGACAGCTTGTTCAAAGTGGAATACTTCGGCCATGACGACTGTGAGGAGAAGCTCAGCGCTCCATCTATTCATGCGTGGCATTGCTATGCTGCTGCCCAAATCTGCTGAGTATGGTGGCCTTGGTGCCAAGAGCGACGCAGCAACAGGACCAAATACTGGACACGAGGGCTCTGAAGCTGATCCCATTAGGTTTTTCCAGGCTCTAGCCGTTGACGCAGTCCAAAAGGCTTCATCACAGGGACACTCCCACTTCCGGACCTCGGCGACTGTCAACATCCCGCTCATGCCTAGAATGCTAACGAACTGAGAGTCTAGCGTGAAGACGAACCAGCGCAATCTCTTGCTACCCTCAGTCGTGCTCCATCGCAGCCACTGTGTTTGTAGCGTTTGCTGTCCCTCCTTTGAGTGACTCACCTGAGATCCGAGTGACAGTCGTCTGGTATATGTAACAACGGCAGCTCGAAGAGCTTCGGCAAGTTCGAATGCCCGCTTGTTGCCACACCAAATGCCCATGTAACATACTAGTGCCGATGTATAAATAATGAGCGGCTCCCTCATCAAGCTGTTGTCGTGCTCTATCGACGAAAGTAGATTCTGGCGTATCCGATCCAGGACGATGATGCCGAAGCGTCGAGTATGACGGAGATGGCTGTAGACGGAACCAATTACCATAATGATTGCTAACAAAGGCGGAGGGAGCGCATTGGTATCAACGGTAGGCCTATGCAGTACGGGACCTTGAGGCAAAAAGTGTTTAAAGAACAGTGTGATGAATGTGTTGACCAAGGGCAAATTGGGAATGGTGAAGGCGTCAACGTCATGCGCCTCTGGCTCTCGGGCACGTAAAAAGTCACAAATACGCGACAACGTAGCTTGAGATATCTCGAGCTTAGGGTCAATGGTCGCGAAGATTGGATCGTCGGATCGTAGAACAATAGGCCTTGCCTTCACAATTGGGACGGACAAAGGATCCCAGGCGAAGGGTATGCGATCTTCCCGTGATGCCTCATTTGGCGGCGACGGAGCTCGAGAAGTCCTATTTGAATGACCTTCATAGCCAACATCTGTGTGCAGCGTGTCTCGGAGTGGCTCATTGTATGTGTCTCCGCCAACAGGGAGCAGACCATTGTATTCAGTCATATTCAAGAAAGGTGGGCTGACAGCAAGATTTGTCTCACGCAGCGCAGCAAAAAAACTTGTCGACAGCCAGCCAGAAGCATCGGTGGTGGGATCGACGGTGTAGTTCCACGGTCTTGCAAAAGACGCATAGTCGAAGTAAGGATCGACTTGGCTACCGTCGTCCCATGTACCAGATGATGGAGCATGCTCGACGGTCTGGTCAAAAAGATGCCCCGAAGTCTGATGTCAGATTATTGGCGATGCCATCTTACTAACTGACAACACTTACCATGATGTGGTCGGTAGCATGAGCTGATATGGCGGTGGGAAGAACATCTCCAGACAGTTCCAATGGTTCATGCCCCATATGAGCAAGATCATTGTTATCTAACAGGATGGACAGCCGCTCTCCAGTGCCGGTCGTTGTTTCGGCCACAGCTGTAGACCTGGGCTTGGGCTTGACCTCCGCCCTCGGCTTTCGTAAAGATGTAGGCCGCTCGTGCAAACGTTCATGCTTCCGTCGCAAGTCACTTCGAGAGAATTGCTTCCCGCAAGTCTGACAGCGATGAGGATGGACTGCATCATCTTTCAACGACAAGGACCTATTAGCATTCTATCACTCTTGTAGCCCACGCACCACGTACGCGTTTTGGCATGACGCGCCAAATTCTCCGGTCGCGTGAAACTGCGATCACATTGCTGGCACTGAAGTGTCTTTGTTGCGTCCACAGCTGTGTGCTGAGCCCTCATTGGCGCAGCGTTACTATTCTCTGAGGATTAAGATCGACGGAGTGGACGCGTGGGTCGGTGGGTGTTGTAGCGATGAAGTGGACTGAAACCTGTCCACCTTGAGATGTAAACTGGCAAGAGCGGGGAAGCGAGTCCACCCCCAACCTGTCCACCCCACTAATTGGCATCTGCTGTCCACCCGGCAATCTTTGGCCACGACCACCAGAGTCCGGGGTAGACCGAACGAAAATGTGGAGTAAGAAGCGGTATGGAGCCCGCAAATACATACAACATGTCGTCAGTCCCATTCGCAGTGAGCGATCAACTTGCTCATCTCGAACTTCATTATGTCTTCCTCGACCATTGTTGAGCCTACGAGCATCTCTCGTAGCATAGGATGCACTACCACCATCGGGCCGTCAAGCTTTACCCTCCAAAATCATGGAGATCAGTCACAAGTAGCAGAAATTGTCCTTGACTACGGTGAATGTGAGGGAGGGATTCCTATCTTCGAGATAGCCCAGTCATCAGGCAACATTACTATGGAGCTTGCGATCGTGTACAGCGAAGGTATCGAGGGAATCGAGCATAAGACGGGAGATGGTCCATTCTTCTTGTTTTCAAACGCCATGGATACATATCGAAGCACAACACTATCCGTTGTTCCAAATAGCTCTTCGCAAACCCTTAGAGCAAGATACGCCCAACGATCCCAGCGGTATCAGAAGATCACCCTTGTCTCGCCAAACTCTTCAATCACATTTTCGAAAGTTGGATTCGAGCGTGTGAGGCCCAAGGCAATTGCGAAGTCCTTCTTTTCGTGCTCAAATGAAAATCTGAACCGCATCTGGCAAGCTGGCGTCAAGACAGTTGACATGTGCACCGTGACTCGAGGGGAGACTGCTCCGGCCTGGGAGGTGACCGAGTCAGGGACAAAGGTCTATGGCCAACACTGGGCTCCTTGTCGGCGAGGGACAAGATGGGGAGATAAGACGGTGCGCTTCCAAGTTCAAATCGAATCCGGAGGAGCTAGCTGGGGTATTCACATGGTCGCGAACGGCTTGATCTTCTGTCTGGACGCTGTCAAACGGGTCTTGTACGCTTGCGAAGGCCTTTCACATGAGTCCACAATTTTCCCAGTCGCCTCGAAAGGTCGATGGTCACTGGAATATGTGCCGCTGGACGGGTGGTTGGAGATTGAGACCGTCACACTGGGCAACACGGTCAAAGTGGCGATACAGGGCAATGAACTAGCAGTCATCAGGGACCTTGACATACACCCGTTGCTTGGTGGCAGCTCCAACAATACAGGCTCTGTGGCTTTTGGTGGACCATGTCATTGGATTGCTCAGTATCGACATCTCACAGTCCACGGCCCAGATGGGATCGTCCTCTACGATAATGACCTCTTACTTCACAATCGTGAACGCACATTAGTTGATTTTCAGGTCGGAACGAACACTTTGGATTGCACCATCGATGGCGCAAAGCGCGACCGTGCCTGCTTCGGAGGCGATTTACACGTTATGGCTCGATCAATCGCCCACTCTACGATGAATTTCAAAGCCATTGCTGGAAGCATACAGCTGCTCACGAGTCATCAGACAAGTGATGGCTTCTTGGGTAACTTGTGCCCAATTCAGGCCCCGGTACATGACGGAAATGAGGAGCCTCCCACGTATGCGTTTTATTCCTTGACCTACGCACTTCTCTTGGTTGTTGCGATCAAAGACTACTGGATGCACACTGGTGATGAACAGACGCGACTACAGTGTGCTGGCCCACTCGAGAAGCTCATGTCGTTTACTCAGCGGCTCATTAACGAAGAGGGTGTTCTTTCTGCACCACCTCCGCTTTCAAGTAAGTATAACTCGACTGGGATAAATGGAAGAATTGTACTCATGAGATAATAGTGCATTGGTTCCCCATGGGCGGCCCTATTTTCGGACCTTCTGGACCCCTCAATATTGCCTATTACGACTCATTGCAAGCAATGGCAACCATGTCCCCAACTACAGTATCGAAAGAGAACTACTTGCTCAAAGCAAAGGAATTGAAGCATTGCATTCTAGCGCACTTTTGGGACCGGCCTTCAAGCAACTTCTGCTTGAGCAAGAGTCTTCCTCCTGGCGGTGTTTGTCAAGACGTGAATGCATATGCCCTCACCACAGGACTTACATTATCTTGCACGGATGACACGCACCATCTTGTCGACTCGAACGACAGTCTCCCACTCGCTTTCCGCGGACTCGGTCACTGGGACAAAGCCAATGTGGTTAGTCCATACGCTTCAGGCTTTGCTGTGGAGGCCTATTTCTCTCAAGGCCAGGGAACGGCAGCGCTAAATTTACTTGACAGGGTGTGGGGCCCCATGGTAGATCCCTCTAACGCCAACTTTTCTGGAGGGCATTGGGAAGCCATGAAACCTGATGGCACACCCCTGGGCCACGATACGTCGCTCATGCACGGATGGTCAACCTGGCCAGTTTTTCTCATGCCACGATATTTGGCCGGCTTGCACCCGATTGAGGCAGGCTGGAAGGTCTTTGGCATTGCGCCAGTTCTAGCCGGACTGGAAAACATTGAATGCACACTTGAAACGGTGGCGGGAACGATCAAAGTAGAACTTGCGTTCAGCGAGACAGCTGGCCATGGTACGATTAGGTTACTAGCACCGCGGGGAACACGTGCACAGCTTGAGCCACCGAAAGGCTGGATTATGCAAGGATCTCATTTAATCGAAGCGACGGGAGACTGGATTCATATTGCACTCGCGCAAGAGGCAGACTTGGATGATTTGGCCAAGGGACTTGGACCCATGCTAACTCCTGCGATGAGTGAGCAAGATATGGCTGCCAAACCATCTGTTACGGAGCAAGAGCTAAACAACCGCACCGGTCTCAGCGCGCTTCTTCGGCGATGGAAGAGATTTATACTATGTAATTAATTTGCGGTGCTTTCACAAACAGTATTGTGCAAAACTGGAAGTGCGAATTCAACCAGTTCCTCACAATGGAGTTCCTACATGCAATGAGTATCGACAAAGGTAGCACAATCACTTACTTCTATGTATGTTCACGCTTGATTGGTCCAAGGAAAATTACTACGCACAACAAGAACTGTCGAGAGTGCATACGGGTTGTAGGGCTGAAGATCGACACCGCCCCTTGCGGCACAAGCCAAGCCGCCACTCCAAAAACAGCTCAGCCGCCCCCAGGGTCCACCGACTTTACATCACTATCCCACCACTCCAACCACTTACCCGCTTCAACACGCGTCTTCTTATTCTCCCGGCAGCAAACGCTCTTGCAACGGTTCCCTATAGTCCGGAGCCCCGGTTCGACGCCGGGCGTGACGACCCATGTTTCGTAGGCGTCTCGGCGTGCTCGGCTGTCCGGCTGACGACGCCTGAAACCCCTTCGCGGCTTTGGGAGGCTGTGCATTCGCTGCTGAAAGGTGAAGGCGGCTCCACTCTCAACACATCGAGATGGCGGAGCAGAGTGGATGGCCGCTTACGGTGCCCTGTGCCACTGCGCCCAGCTGTTTCTATGATTGTCATCTGGGCTTGGTTTGCGCGGCTGATACGCGTAAAGCGTTCGTATATGATTGTGCTGATGCCCCGGCCCTGGTGGCTACCAAATATTTCTGTTTCGCTCTTTGTGAGGTTTGACGTTGCTAAATTTAAAAAATATCCCTCTGCACATTCGCTTCTCCGACTCGAGCTTTTGTGAAGTTTCTTTGTGCTTTCTGCTTGGGCGACTACCGACGACTTCGATCTGACGATACCAACCTGAAATAACGACGAGCTGACCCCGTTCGCTATACTTCTATACTCACACACCACAATGTTTCTAAGAAACGTTCTTCAGGCTTCGGCCATCCTACCTTTCCTCTACACGACCGCCTCTGCACAAAACGCCTGCAACAACTCGCCATCATTATGCAGTCGAGCATATAATAACATTACACATCTCGGAGCGCACGATTCGCCCTTTCTACGAAATCAGGAGACATCTTTCTCTACATCAGGAAATCACTACTACAACACGACTGTGCAGCTAGATGCTGGTGTGCGGTTACTGTCTGCACAGGTTCACAAGACAAACGAGTCTGGGTCAGAAGCATGGCATCTGTGCCACAGTGATTGCGCCTTGTTGGACGCTGGGAGCTTGGAGAGTTGGCTCTCAGAGATCAAGACATGGATGGATGCCAACACAAACGATGTGGTCACCATCCTCCTTGTGAACTCTGACAACGCTTCACCCGCCGACCTGGGTGCGCAATTCAGCTCGTCAGGCATCGACTCGTATGCTTACACGCCACCATCCACCACCACACTCCCACAAACATGGCCTACCCTGGACAACCTCATCAGCAACAACACACGCTTGGTGACGTTTGTTGCCTCGCTCAGCCAGCCATCTACCGAATATCCATATCTGATGGACGAATTCACATTTGTTTTTGAGAACGAGTTTGAGAATGTCAGCCCTTCAAACTACTCGTGTAACCCAGACCGCCCCACCAGTCTCGGTACTGCCTCTGCAGCCCTCAACTCTGGTCGCATGTTTTTGATGAACCACTTCCTCTACGAGACCAACATTTTCTTCATGTCGCCCAACGCGACATACGCCAACGTCACAAATGCGCAAACGGGTTTTGGCAGCCTAGGAGAAAGCGTGACCGAGTGCACAGGCGTCTATGGCAAGCCGCCGACATTTGTGCTCGTCGATTGGTTCAACGTTGGGCCTGCGATAGCGAGTGTGGATGCGGCAAATGGTATTAGCAGCGCGACAGGAAGGAAGAGTGTAAGCACTGCGCCATTGACACGGGGAAATAGCGGTAGCAGCACGGGTGGTGTTGGAAAGCAACAAGGAAGCATGCTGGCCGTTGTGGTTGCGGTTGTTGCTACGATTGCATTTGGCGCGTAAGATTGGCACTAAGATAACCAACTGGAATTGGAAATTTGGAATTTGCATGGCGACGGCGTTTTGGATACCTCGGCCATTGGGATTTTGGGGATATGGAAAGCAAGAAGTGCTCTTGCCGAGTATCGATACCTATTTAGCGTTCGTAAGACATGAAGACACGTTTGAAGAAAGCATTGCCAACTCTATCCTTATTCCACATGCAGCTGTGGCTTTATTAGTGGACTGCCCACTGCTGAATTTGCGCTGAAGTTTGCATAATGATACCTGGGCTGACCTGACTTGATCAATCTCATGATACACTGGAGCCTGGGCTGAGGTGCATATTAGAGTTGCCCACAGTGGGATTAGGGTTAGTCCTGATCTGCGCAGATGCATGAACAGGTTCGATTACTAAGAAGCCCAGGTCTCTCGGAAAAGTATCTGTTACAGGTTGGCGGTCAGCTTGCAGAACGCTATGCCTGTCATCCTGCTGCAACAGATTCATGGTACGCTTACTACCCTTCTGAACATCACTACCCTATGTGTGCCTCCGCCCCATGCTGAATACAACTGCAATCGATAAATACAATATTGAAAGAAGTGCCACAAGATGCTGGACTTGTATTATAGACCAAGTTCGGCACTATAGCCTTTCACGCCATGAACATGGGAGGCATCAAGAAGTCGCTCAGACAGACGTCATCTTGCAGATGGAAGCTGGGCAACCCCGACCAGGGTAGGAAGGCTAGCGAGCAGACGAGCTCACGCTTCGAAGTGGCTCAGACCTGAAGAAAAGAAGATCAAAGATGTGCATTGTTTGTTCTTTAACCGCAGCGCCGGAATCAAGAGTGAGTGGTACAAAAACGGGTCGTCTCGAGATCCCGCCGCCAGTGGTTGGGCACGAGGATCCGCACAGCAGCAGCGAACGGGAGAGCGACAAGCAGGTAGATCAGTCCGCTGCAATCAGCATGTTCAAGGACCTTATTAGAGTTCCGGGTAGACCCTCGTAGAGTAGGGCTAATGTCAGGTAGCGACCGTCGTGGCCTGTGCCTAACACTGCCGTGGGCGCCCTTTTGACCAAGAGCCAGGCTAGCTGTCTGGCCATTCCAGCAATTTGCCCAATCTGCGCTGCGGCGCCATGTCAACCTGGGCTTCGTTCTGGAAGATACTTTTTTCTTCTGTTGGACGGCACTCACTGCGGGAGACATGCAGGACGGATTCGCCAGCTTGAGACCTAAGCAGGCGTGGGCAGCCTTGGTCGCCCAATGGAGGGTTTCACCGGTGCTCGGATCACATGCCGTGGTGCATGTCCTCGGGCGGAGGAGTGATGGAGGTGCAGCGAACTGGGCAGTAATTGGGCAAGGAGGGTGCTGGTGATCATGCTGGGTGGGTGTTTAGTGCTCCGCGTGGATATGATGTCATTGCTTAAGAAGCCGCGACTGGCAGGCATGGAGGCATGCCCAACCAAGAATCTCTGCAACCCCACCAAGCAACCGGGGCAGTCAACAGGGCGGCCTCGATAACGTCAGGCCACGGCGCTGTCTGTTCTTCTTCCATCCTCCTGCTTATCCTTTCTCCTTCCACCCTTTTTGCTTGCCTCTTCACCCCCCTCCCTCCCTCCCACTACAGCCGCTGCTTTCCCAGCGCGGCACACCAGCCCACCCCACCATCCGCCTGTCGCTCTGCTGCCGCTTACTGCCACCATGTCGCGACGCTACCCGACTGCTGAGCTCTATGAGGAGCGTGAGCGCGACTTTTACCGCAATGGCAACCGCAGCGACCGCAACTACGAGGAGCTGGACATTGAGCTGCGTCGAGGCGGAGATCCTCGCCGCAGCGCCCCGGACTTTCTGCGCGACGACTACAACCGCCCAACCGCCGGCCCACTGGTAGTTCGCTCCCGTGAGGATGACTTCGCAAGAGGACCCCGCAGCGCACGCACTTTCGACGATGACACACGCTCGGTCCGAAGTGCCCGGCCACCCCCTCCCTCCAGCGTGAGGGGCATTGAGCGGGACGACATCAGCATACGACACAGCGATGCTGGCGAGCGCCGCCGCCCCAGAGAAGTCGATGCCGAGGAGACAGACATCACCATCAGGCGCCGTGAGCAGTCGCGCCCCAGACAGCCGGAGCACCGAGAAGTCGAGCGCGAAGACATTGTTTTCCGCCGTGGTGACGGCCCCCCGGCTGGCCGCGCACGCCAGGTTGATTCTGACGATGTGCGCTTTCGAGGCCGCCGTGGCAGCGACCACGGCATAGATATCCGCGCCTCTCGCAGGGAGATCAGCCGCAACGGCAGAGACGTTTCGGCTGAGAGGGGCACCATCCGCTTCCAGGAGCGTGACGGCAACTTTGAGCTGCGCGCCAAACACAACGAGTTCAGCCGCGATGGCAGAGACACCAGCAGGGAGAGAAGTTCCTTGACGATTAGAGGCCGAGAAAGGAGTCTTCCACCGCCACGCTCACGAGGCGAGTTGGTGGCCCGCGAGCGTGAGGAATTCGTCATCCGCCGCCCGCGCGATGACTCGCCGCCTCCAAATCCCCGTGAAATCATCAGGGATGAGATCATCATCAGGCGTAAGGAAGAGCGCGCACCCTCGCCATCTCCCTCACCACCTCCTCCACCGCCTCCACCAGCGCCAGAACCCGAAATCCGACCTCCCATCATCCAGGAAATCATCACTCATCACCGACACATTGATCATGGTAAGGATGCTAATCCATAGCAACTACCTGCGTAATTACTCACATTTCACAGGCGTCATAAGGGCCCGTACCCCAACACCACCACCCCCGCCCTCTCCCCCTTCCCCAGTCCGCGAGACCTTGGAGATCGAGATCAACCGGAAAGAGTAAGTAACCCCATTGGCGTTCTCCCAATCCTAGCTAACACGTCTCAGGAGCCGCAGTCGGGGACGAGGCAGAGAATTTGAGGAGCTTGACATCGATATCAATCTCAACCGTGATCGCAGCAGGGGCGACGAGCTTCAGGTACGTCAACGCGAGCGGTTGTTCAGTCCACCCAGGCGAAGCCACACAGCACCCATCCACGACTCCGACTTTGATTTGGAAGCCGAGTACTACAACCGTAAAGCACTCGAGCGAGCCTATCCTGGCGAGGCGTGGAATGGAGCAACCAAAGATTGGTCTATCGTCGATGTTCCCCCAGGCACCAACCGTGTGCGCATGGACGGTATTGGCGGTGGAGCACAGGAGATCACCTGGCAGCGATATAATGGCGTTCGACGATCTAAATTTATCAGCGGTGACGATGAACGCGCCACTGACTTCAGCAATCAGGGCCCCGTTAAGCCAAGGAAGAAGGACATGTGGACGGAGATCACCAAAGATCTCGTAATCAGGGAAGCCATTGACTCAATGGGCTACTCATGTGAGGAGACTGACGACTTTTTCTACGTCATGGAGTATCTGCGATATGTATGTGTCCATGCCGAGCCTTGGAATTTTCTGATATACTGACACGTGAGCAGGAAGATGTTTTGCACCTTGTGGAAGTCTCAGACAGCATTCGCGCCAAACGCAAGAGCCGCATTCGTGAGATTGAGTTTGAGCGTAAGGAAATCCGCGACTCACGGCCCGCAGGCTACGACGAGCGATTCTACGAGCATGAGGTTTCCTTTGATAGCCGCCGCAGCCGCGGATACCGTTAAATTCGGGGCATGACGGATCATTTGCGCAAAGTTGGCGCACACAGTCGTCTATCTTGCGAGGTTGGGACTCGAGGATGAGCGGAACCGGCCTTGGAGCGAAGTCTGATTTTAAAACATACGGACGTACGGGTTTCTGCGAGATGATGGCCCAGCCCGACGCGTTCGACGTCTCCACTCTTCCGAGAGACAAGCTCAGACTGTCTCCCAGCGTTGTTTGATGGACAAAAGTCTTAGGTTGATACGTGCGATATGAAATCATGGTCCGCGACGAGGACACGGCCGGGTGCGTTTGCATGCCCTAATGACTATAACGATTATGACCAGCATACCCGGAGTGAGTAAGAGGTGGCTTGCACTTTTCGGTCTTTGTTTTCTTTTCTTTTTGTCCTAATTCGGCAGTTTACGGGTCTTGATTGGGGCCAGGGCTTGCTTATGGGACATTGAATGCAGTTTAGGCGATTGGGGGGTACATACTTTTCTTCTTCATTTCGAAATTCAAATATGGTTGCAAAATCAATAACTTGGCACACAAGTGTATGAATAGATACACATGCAATATCCTGGCGACCTTGCACATCTGAAGGCGCGCAGTTGTATGCATCCCCCCCAAAGCGGCTGCCAAAGCAAGGGCAGACTCTGACCACAAGTTCATTGAATTGTGCACTTTGCCTGCCTCCCCGCCCTTGTGTCCCAGTGGCCCTTGGCCTTCACCCACTTTTAAACAGACCCCCCCAAACAAGCGAGGCTGATTCCTGCATCTGTCAACTGACGCCCGCAGGTAGCTAAATTGTTACGCCCAGCAGAGCATGCTATTAATACGCTCCAACATTCTTGCATCGGAGGCGCCAACCACGCTTCTACTTGGCACCCAGCGCGCCGTGGTTGGCTGCCGGCCATGCGCCTCGCATACTGATGAAACCCCTGACTGACGGCTAAGCGCCCAAGGGCTCGAAAAAGAGTTTACACCCGCCCGCCTTATTGGAGAGTTGCGCAACGTGAGACGTGCATTGGTCGGATCGGGAAGCGCGGGCGACTGGGCCAGAACTGTTTCATCATGGACGTGAGGGTGCGAAATGGTGTTGGCAATTGGGCGTGGGTGCTTGGTACCTGGTATAAGGTTGTGTCGCGCACCTCTGGGGCGAATGCGCTGGCTGTCAGCTGTGTGTGTGTACTCCTGTTTATTCGTGATTGCTCTATACTGCCGTCGCCGTCCTTTTGCTTTCGACTGTTCCTGCATCCAGCGATTTTTATTTTCTTTCTCCGTTTCTTGACGTTTTGTACATGCGCTGAGTGAACATGTTGGGTATGTGCGCACGACTCGGTGCGCTGGTTGCGCTACTAGCCTGTATGTATACCCACACTACACCAACAATCCACCAACACATGGAATCACCACAGCTCTCTCAAAATCTCTGCTAATAGCACTGCTAGACCTCCCGTCCCTCGTCTCAGCACAAAACTTCTCCACGGCTACGGCATCGACCTTCTTCCTTGCCGAGACAGAAACCCAGTTCTCAGTCAATGTTGCCAATGACTCGAGCGATGTCTTCATGTACTTCTCTAGTCCCGCGTACTCGTGGGTTGGCGTGGGGTTTGGAGAAAAGATGGAGAATAGTTTGATGTTTGTCATGTACCCCAACGAGAATGGCGATAGTACGTTCTCTATTTCCTGGCACTCTTCTACTACACTATTTGCTCACTTCTCCCAGACGTCACCATCTCTCCTCGCCTGGGCAGCAAAGCCTCGGAACCAACTTTCACGCCAAACGTTGAGATTGAAGTACTCCCCGAGACTAAAGTCAACGACTCCATGCTCATCCTCCATGCACGCTGCCGTAACTGCCGCGTCTGGCCAAGTGGCTTCCTCGACATCAAATCTACCGCTCATCCCATGATCTATGCTTTCGGCCATGGACACAGCCTGTACTCCGACTCCCCTTCTGCCGACTTGAAACGCCATATTCGCTACGGTCACTTCACCATGGATCTCGAAGCTGCAACGGGCACGGGTGGTGTGCCAGCAAAGACCAACGCACTACAGGGTGTAAAGCTTGTGGGCCGGATGACGCGAGATCACGATAGGAAGAACCTTGCGCATGCGATTGTGGGCTGTTTGGCCCTGTTTTTGATCTGGCCGCTCAATGTCATTGTCGCTGGATTCTTCAAGAATATCAAGATTCACGTGGGCATCAGTGTTGTCGTGTTGGCCTTCTTGGTAACGAGTTATGCCTTGGGCATTGCTACAAGCGGGCAGTATAATCGCGTAAGTTTGAGTTCTTTTTCGACCTTTCCATTTGCATGAGCATGTTTACTGACAATCCTCATAGTCCAAAAGCTACACCACACCTCATCAGATCACCGCTTTTATCTCCCTCCTTCCCATCCTACTGCTGAGCATTCTCCCCATTCCATCACTCTCAAAGCTCCATGCCAAAATCCCACGCCTGCACACACCACTCAGCTCCATCACTTTCGTCGCCCTCGTACTCACAGGCGGTCTCGGCCTGCATCTTTCGTCGCAAGCACGCCCAGTAATCCTCGGCTACACCGCCGTCGCACTCATGGTCTTCCTCTTCAACACCGTCCTGCAAACCTGCATCAAGAAACGCGGATCAGCATACGCACGAGCCGCGAACCGCCGACGACTAGGCGAGGAAGACGACCGCGAGATCATCCTCGGAAAGATGGAGGAGTCTAGAAGTGGGAGCTCTGCAAGCCTCGGATCCGCCCCACCAGGGTATGGGCACACATACACTGGTGCCTACGCAAATGCAACCGAGAACAGAGAATTCGGCGCAGATGGCCAGCAGCAACAAAGAAGCCCTGGCCGAAACAACGGCTACTACGGCGGCGGAACAATGCCAGGTCCGCAGTATTTGCTCAACATGCATCCGGGGGTTCCCGTGCAGGTAAACAGAATGTAAAGCGTCCCTTATGAAACATGTGTACGACTAGCATGAGCTTTTATTCACGGCGTTTTGTTTTTCTTCCTTTCCAGGGCAGTTTCTGCCTTCTGCCATCTTTCTTTCTTGGAAGTTTGGGTTTTCTGCAAAGTTGCGCTTTATGTGGCGTTGGGAGGTTGCGTGAGATACCAGGTCTGCGAGTGTTGCATTTCTTGAGGAGTTTCTGATGTATTGTAGTTCATTCGCATAGTTCAAAGCAGCATTGATGATGAAATTCGACATCTCCAAGCATTCCTTAAATCGTTCAGATTTGTTTCTTCAATCAAATCGGTGTTAGCCTTGGCTTGAAGATGTCACATGATGAAAGCTTATCCATCCAGAAGCTTTTACACATGCTTCCAAGGAATATTCGTGTAATCCTAGATTAACGTTACAACAACTTTCTCTGTGTACCTACGATTCACAACAGCCACAGTGATATTGCTGTAGTGATACCGCCATCTACTCTAAGCCTAGAGCTTTGCCATGTCTTATTCAAATTTTTGCTGTTTTAGGGCGAGAGAGGGAGCAAAGTAATTCGGAGACGCTCTACGTTCTTAAACGCTAGGGTCGCCGCACAATTTCGGTGAATCTCCAAGTCATAATAGTGCCGAAGTCTATGTCATGTATGGTGTGATTTCCATCTCCTAGCACGCGTTACGATACGTCGCATCCTATGCCATGGTTCTTACGTCATTGGTAAGGCCTCCCTTTTCTTACCTAAAAAGTTCGAGAGCTCCGTATGTTCAAGTCTTTCTCTATTCACTGTTCAATTCTAGGCATTACGACCACTTCAGCAGACTGTGTAAACCATCGCTGAGCTACCTAAGGACATATGTGTTTGTTTTCTTGAACATCTCAAGGAAGCCATGTAACTCAACTACCAATGACGCAAGAACGCTATATAGTCAATGTCTGGTATGTCAACGACAAAAATAGTGTTGTGATTGTATATTGAAGACTGCGTTCTAGCCCAGAATTCTTACTACTTTCACGCTTTCAGGTAGTCCTCTCAATGACCTACTGCTTGAGTATACTTTTGGAATCCGAACTTTCCAAGCCAAGACGGACTGTAAGTTTCGGGTTAAGAATTTCGGTTTAGAGGCTAGCGCTAGTCGTAAGAGAACAAGTCAAGAAGATCACTAATTTCCCATCCTAACAGGGTAGCTAGATATTAAATGGGGAGGGGAGAGGTTTCCCCGAATCGCCGGACGGACGAAACATCATGACACGCGCAGCAAGATTTCGGATTTAAAGATCACGTCGTTCCCGTTTTCATTTCAACTTGAGAAGTCTGGTTTCGATCAATATTTGCGATTCACTGACCAGGCTGCTTTTCAGTCCTCAATCCAAATACTTTTTTGTGCATAATACAAACATGCGTTCTACTCGCGGATTTGTTGCTCTCTGTGGCATATTTACGGCTGTAAATGCCTATGTACAGCTTCCTGGAGATATCATTAAGCACACTGGAGTGCCTGTTGGAAGAGAAGAGAAACACGACAATAGTAGGCCAACTCTCTCTCTCAACAAAGAAGGGTCTAATTCAAAGTTTAGTTACCATTTACGTCAGCCCAGCAAAGTGGTCTCGAAAACCCGACGTCGCCGTAGTGTATCTGACGGATGCCTTTGGTCTTCCGCTTCTGGAGAACAAATTGTAAGATCTCCAATTCCCTTGTGGTTTGCCAATCTAGACCACTGACGGATACCTCACCTACAGGCTAGCCGACAGCTTTGCCCGAGCTGGGTTCGCAACCTTTGCGCCTGATATCTTCAACGGCGATCCTGCGCCGGAAGACATCGACAATGACGGCGCAGCAGCTTTCATCGGCAGACACGGTGTCAATGTGACTGACCCGATCATCGAAAAGACTATCAAGTACTTGCGCGAGAAGCGCGGGTTCAAGCAGATCGCCATTACGGGCTACTGCTTCGGCGGCCGATATGCCTTCCGCTTTTTGGCCGAGGGTCGCGGGGCTGATATCGGCTATGCAGCGCACCCTAGTTTCCTTCAAGATGATGAGGTTCTCGCGATCAATGGACCGGCAAGCATTGCCGCAGCAGGTATGTGTAGCACTGTAATGTTTCTTTCCTTGTATATCTTTATAGCGCTGTTGCCATACTACTATAGTCGACTCAGACCTCCTCATGCTAATAATCATGCTACACAGAGGTTGATACTTTATTCGAGGCGCAACGCCGATGGGTAGTTGAGGGTCTGCTCGGCCAGACAAAGCAGCCATTTCAGATAGCCTTGTACTCTGGAACGCAACACGGTTTCGGCACGCGCGCAAATATCTCTGATGCGGAGCAGAAGTTTGGAAAGGAGGAAGCCTTCTTCCAAGCTGTACGTTGGTTCTACAACTGGTCGAAATGAGCTCGATGAATTATAATGTTGCGACCAGCCATAATCTGGTGTAGACAGACATTGATAATTGGGTTTCCGAAATGCCTCAAAGACGTAAGTAAGGTTTATATCCTCCAGGCTGATAACTCGATACATACCCAACTAATGAGCTGTGCACCTTGCCAAATCTCCCACACAAATTGATAGATTGCTCAACAACTACGTAGTCAGATAGTAAAATAATAATAGATGACATGGTTCACAAGTGAGTGGCCAGCAAAGCGAGTGTCCTGAATCTGCCAAGCTTGGGGTCTGTAAGTGTTCATGGCTATAACTTTAGCTATACTATGCTTGATTAGAATATACCAATGCTGTACTAGGCTCTGATGGATATAGCTCATTTTGTTTACGGAGAATAGGAGATATAAGCTATCTTTCTCTTAAACTCGTGTGTCCCAAGGGAGGCCTTTGCTGCCGCTTTGAAACTTGGCGACATGACGCGGCGCGACAAGACGCACATCACGGCTGCAAGTGTAGTCTGATTGGTTACCTTGCCCAAATTTAGATTGAAACAGTCGATCTGAACCCGAATTCCGGAGGTTCGATACATTTGATAGACTTGGAGCTTGGAGAACAAGACAGTTATATTATGATGGCCATAGACATCTCCAATCTGCGGGACCCTCCCCAGTATACCGCCCTTTCTTACACATGGGGAAACCCTTTAGTTCACCCATATGTAGCCGAAAGACCTTGAAGAACCGTTTGGATCGATAAAAGGCCTTTCCTCGTCACCCCTAATCTCTATGATGCAATGAATTATTGGCGCGGCTGGAGGCTTGAAACAGGAACTGCAAAGACCTTGCTGTGGGTCGACGCTATATGTATCGACCAAAACGATTTGATTGAGCGCAATCATCAAGTGGGACTCATAGGCCAAATTTACTCGAATGCAACGCTGGTCTTGACATGGGGAGGAAAGTCTGACGAGGATGCGCAGATAGTATCCAAGCTAATTTCCAGGCTAAGACCTGTTGTTGAACATTGGGCAGTCAGAGGAATCCAAGTTTACATATTTTCATAATCCTGATGCGCTTTTTGAGAGAGCCTGTGTGTACGCGGTCAGACGAAAGGAGTGAGAGGCTCTGGATTCGTTCTTTCACCGCCAGTACTTCAATCGTGCATGGATTGTGCAAGAGATAGCATTCGCTAAAGGAGCCATTCTAATGTTTGGCCACTATATCATTAACTGGGATGACCTGGTGAATCTTTCAAATATGCTTGCCAGCTGCAAATGGATCCCAATCTTGGAAAGATATGCCAGACCACGCGCGAACACAGAAAGACCTATACTAACTTTCGGAGCCCCTGCAGTGTACAGTAGCGTTCGATATCTTTGTAAACAATACGGTGCCAGCTAACGTAGTCAATTACAAGACTCTACGGCACATTCAAGCGCCAGGGCGTTCTACCTCCTTCTCGAGCTTTTGCTCTATGCGACGTGGCCCTTCCGAGCGACTGATCCTCGCAATAACATATACGCCGTTTTGTCAATTGTTTCACATGTATTTCGAGCATCGTATGCAATGACAGATGTCTTACGTCCCGACTACCGCTTGCCTGCCAGCAAAGTGTTCATCGACGTGACCCGCGAAATTGCGACCAACACAGGTAGCACACCTGTCTTTTCTCTTGTCGATCACGACTCCAAGGAAATTCCGGGCCTTCCCTCCTGGTTTCCGGATTACAGTGGTTCGAATGTTCACGCACTTGCTTGTATATGTCATACAAGACTATATTGTGCATTCAACCTGGTTCCATATTCCCCCGAGCCAACGATCGTGGAAAATGAATTCTTCCTGTGTGCTATGCGTTGGGGCACAATGACCTACACTGAGCTTACTGGACGCCCTTTCGTACTGGAAGGGCAGATGGACCTTTGCTTGCAACTTCCTGAGATTTATTCAAATGGTCAGACCAGAGTTGACGCTCTTTGGCGCACGCTCATTAGGGACGCCGACGGTGAACAAAGCCCAGCACCGGCGGACATTGGGAATTCCTTTCACCAATATGTCCTTCTGGCGATAGCGGTGCGGGTACGCAAAATTCTAAAAGGTTGGGTCGTCGGACGTGAGCTTAAACTATCTAAATTTGATAGCTTGATCAAACTGAACAACAATTACGACGAATGTCCTAATCCTTGGCTCCCAGGTGGAGATTAGGTGAGCGCCTTTTTCTATATGTTCCAAACAATCCAACAGAACTCACAAGAAAACGAGAGATTGCTCAGAGAACTCGAACAAGGAGCCCACCTGTATCTGGCCGTTCTTGATGTTATCGGTCACGGCAGGAAACTGTTTAAGACAGCTGATAATCTCCTTGTTCTTGCTCCGAATTCAGCCCAGCGTGGAGATACCATTTGGTTTTCCCAAGCTCAAGAGTGCCTTTCATCCTGCGCCATCATGAAGGCAAGCAGTACAAGCTTTATAACCCTATCTGCATGGCTATATGCACGGTGACCTCGGAAAGTTCGATGTGCCGCTTCAACACATATCGCTAGTTTAGATATATGTATTTTAAACCGAAACGCAACTAATCTCTGGAAGAGCACGGCTGATAGGATTTGTCCTAAGGATTTTGAGATTTGTTTCATGCGCTAACGTAATATACTTGTGCAAATGTCTTTGATGTTATACTTCACTACAAGACCTCGATATTTACATTAGAACCGCGAATAGAACCGCTAAAGAAACCCCTTTGTATTGATTGAGGCAATTCATCTCAAGTTCATTATTTCTGATTCACTGTTTCTTACATGTTGCTAATCAATCGCTACACCCTATAGACCCTAGAAATTATCAATCAGCTAGCTAGATATACCTCGATGCCACCAAATAGATCCAGACATGCCCCCCGATCGGTCATGGCAGGGTCCGGATGTGGGTACAATGGGCGAGCATGAGCAACGCGGTGCTATTCAACTACATGAAGGGAATTAATGACCTGTTTCTTCAAAAGCCACAAGAGGCGAGCATCTTCCTAACGTTTGCGAGGTACTTGAAAACTCATGCTCTTGGAGGTCACCTCACAAATATCAAGCGTGCAATTCCAAGAGTCACTGTCGCTTTTGAAGAGAGCCCCTGATTAAACCGCCTGCCATCACCCGAGCTCGCGGCAGCATCCGTTTTGGGGATCTTTGAGAGTTTCAGACTCTATCCCGAACGCACCATCGCTTAGACATGGAACAGCTCAACTTGAGCTGATAAATTTCTCTCTCCTTAAGGAGCTCCCCATAACAACCATTGCAGCGGAAGTCACGCGTTCGACTGTGATATTTAGCCATAAACTTTGCCGGCTTTTCTTTATTGTAACGACCGCATCTAAACGTGGTAGATGAAGAAAGACGATAAAACGCCAAACTTCCTCGAGTTTGGTAAGATTTGACTCTTGCAAATTCTGGAGGAAGGTTGTGTTCAGTAACAAGCATGGAAAGGATGAGGCAGAGACTGGCATACATTCAAGCAATCAATGTTCCTAAAGGAACAATCTTCTTCCCCAACAGAGGTCCTGAGTCAGGTCAGGAATGTAGCAACGGTACAACTGCGGCACTGAGCATAGCTTCTGCCGTTTGTACAAAGGAATGATACTATATTACTGTTGACTTCGAGTACAAGACTTAGCCTCGATTCCTTGGCCAATATATTCACGTTAGGGCAATGGATCGAAACTCTACGTGATTGTTTCCTTCAAAGAGTTCGCCGTTCATTATCCCGTGAATATATGCTTCGCCGATGAGCATATAGCTATCGTCATGGTGTCTGCGTAGAACGAAGGGAATTTTGGCTCCCTGGAGAATCCAAATCTCATCCTCGGGCTTTACCGAACATGGCGCGAGCCCCATATGGGCATTTTCAGACCGAACAAATGACCTGGTGCTGCAGCTGACCGCAATCCGTCCCCTATATGGCACAGTCGGGGCGTAGATTACTCTGAGAAAGTCCTCGTTCTCTATGAAAGGGTTGACTTTGGCATCTTGGCCGGCAGGATAGAGCCCGCTGAATACAGAGAAGAAGTCATCAAAGTCTTCGCGGGACGGTAATTGGTTATCGGCATCACACAGCTGCCCAAATTCCCGGTGTCCATCCCAAAAACTTGTTGCGTCGCTATGCTTCGCATTCCAGCTCCACATCTCTTGCGCAAATTCATTTTTCAGGTAATGAATAAAAGACGGGTATAACTCATCGAAACCTACGGCGGAAGACGGCGTTGTCTCGGTGATATCGAAGTTCAGAGGGAAAGGGCTTCCGGCAGTCAATGTTTTCATGAATGCCTCCAGCCAAGTGTCGCCTGCCAGGTAGATAGGTGCTCTAGCGGCGGCTACAAGAAGTTTGCTGAATTGATGGTTGGAAATGGCGCTGGAAATATCATAAGAAGCTACAAGCTTCTCTAATTTGCTACCCCATACTCGAAGCTGAACGTCCTGAACTTGAGTGAAAATAATGGAGTTGCTCTCTCCGTTTGCGAAATCTATACACTATCACTACCTACAGGCTTTACAAACGTGGAAGAAGAGGTAGGAGAAGTGCATACCTGTGCAATTTTGAAACACATCAAAAGAGTTACATAAAATCAAAGCTGGTGGTTGACTCGGTGCCGCAAGGTCTGGAACCCAGGATGGGAGTCTCTGGTGTACCTGTACAGATCTGTCTTGGACAAAAGATAGCCAGGAAAGGTTTTTTAGTGATTGCAATAGGTAGGTGGCAAGATGCATGAAAACTTGTTCAGGTGTCTTGGTGTAATCTGGAGCCAGGAGATGCCACGAGTCCGGCTTGCGATATCGAGTAATCATGCCACTTGATGCGAATACACGATCGCGCTCATCGGTAGCTTTCTTTTGGCGACATTGATTTAGTACCCAAGCTAACTTTGCATTAACGAAGGACTCTTCGTCATGAAACCTAAAAGTATGTTGCAAAAGGTCAGCAATTTCTGAATCTTGAGTTATCTCGTAGATTACTCCCATACTGAACGATATATCAATTCCGAGACCTGATCCAGCGCTCGAATGACCGGTTCGCACAGATTCCGTGGTCTTCAACTTTGCGATCCACCCCCTAGTAAAAGCCAATTCTATGAAACACCCAATGTCTTGGAGAGAAAAAACAGTCTCTCCACATATCACTGCGGGGTCTCTGGAGCGAGATTGGCCCATGACCATCTCTTGAACGGTCCAAACACGATGAAACCAGGCACGAGAAAAGAATCGACCTAAGGCACCCCAATCAGATAGCGAGAAACAGGCAATTCCAGCTGCTGAGAAAAATTCTTCATCGTTGGGTTGACGAGGAACCCAGACTTGGTCTGGCGTGTATTGCGTATTCTGGAAAGATGATGTCTCAGAAATTTCCGAAATCATGCTGATCAGGCTTGTGGCACGAATCGAAGACTTGTCATGCCTGCCGAGCCAAATCATCACTCCAGTAGATTGGACGTAGATCCGTTGCATCATAGCAACCTGGCTGCGTCGCTCGTCCATATCATCTTGGTTGATGCAAACCGCGTCCACCCATAGACACGAGACATCGTCCGGTGGCTCATTGGTGGAGTGGCGCAATTGTTCTATTTGGAAGAGACAGTCGAAAAGATTCTCGCCAATATTGAGTGCCTTGCTGTCACATCGGATGTGAACCGGAGATGGACGCCTTGGAACCTGCCCCTCCTCAACAATTGTTGACTTCCAAGTGTAGGAAAGGGCTATGAACGGAACATGACTATTGTCGCTGAGGTCGATGGTCCGCATGCTAACATCAAACATCATGTTCTCCGGATTGTATGAGCTAGCCGTCAAATCTAGGACGCGTATGGCATCTGGGCTAGGCAGCGGGATGTATTCGTACTTATCGGTACTGCTTTCCATCGCTGTTGAACTAACTGTAAGACTGCTAATCGCTCAGGGTGAAATAAGACGGCAATATGATGCTCCTGGCACAAAAAGGGGAAACTATTTAGGATTCTCCCATAGGACGATGTCATCTGCGATAGCACAGCCATAGATCGTATCTTGAAGCGGGGTTTCCAAAAAAGAAAAACAAAAATGCCCACAAATAGCGCCGCCACCAATCTTCTAATTTCCTCGTTGCTTAATTTAAGGGTAGCTTGATTGCTAAAGTTTACTAGACTTTTCAATACTATAGTTCATAGGTAGCTTAAGATCATAATCTATACCGTAGACTCGTTTCGACCATCTTTTTAGCAAGCACATTCCTGATTACAGCACACGTCCACTCAAACGAAATTATATTTGTTGTTGAACAGTTGCCAACATGATTTGAAAACCTCAGAGAGTCTATCGAGTTTTTCACTCGGTGCTGACACGATGCTTAAAGGTACTCGAAATCGTCCGGCTACGGCATCGTTGTTTGCACTGGCATGCGAGAAAGACAGAACCTATTTGGCGACAGCGATTCATTGTCTGATCAACGAAGTTCGAAGAAAAAAAAACAGCGGCATTATTCTCTGCTTTAGAACGTTATTGTGCGCATCATATTTAAATAAGAGCTACGGTGTGGAGAATTGAATGTAATGTGACAGCAGAGAGGACCAAGAAAAGCCAAGGCTAAGCTGATCAATGCTGCGCAAAGAAGGTGTATATTTCAGCCTCTACTTAGCCTCTGTTGACTTCATCTTGTTGTAGTGCAAAGAATAACTATCAAGTGCATTTCAAAGTCTGACTTTTAGTTTTCATGCAAGAAGTTGTTTAGTTTACTCGAATTAGACCGAGTGTAAACAGGGGCCAGATTGGGAAGATTGCATGAGCGTCGATGTCTCGGTGTAGGCCCCAAACATAGCGACGGCGGGTGACAAGAATTCTATCCAATCATGAGTTACTCTTCAATGTATATTTGGTGGTTCGTAGTAGCTAGCCACAGTTCTGCTTCATGGCGTGTTTCACTGACGCGAGACATTGACAAGCCAAGTCGGGTCCGTGATGCTCACGTGATAGCCGATGACGCGGCTGAGGCACTGCCTTCCTTTGTTTCCGGACAACCTCACACTTCGTTTCTGTAACCCCCCTTGACCTTTTACTCATCTATTCTTCTTTCCTTTAAAACATCTCACAATGTCTCCTAGCAAGCTGGGCGTATTTGCGAACTTGGCGCTGGTCGCCAGCGCCGTGCTCATCCCTCCCACCATTACAGCGGAGGACTTCGGCGATGACAACGCTCTGGAAACGCTCGCTATCAACCCTTTCAAACGATCCGTCGCTCTCGAATGTCCCGGATGTGCGTTTGCGACGCAAAAAGGCGACAGTCTGGAGTGGAAATCGGATGTGGGAAACGCCTTTGTAAGTACTCCGATAACTTTCCACTGGCTCGCCTCGACATGTCCCGGAAGAAGGCTATGAGCTATACACAGCTTCCACCACTGCAACTTGAATGCTGAAGAGCTTTACTGATTGCCAATAGCGTCTCGACTTTGAAGTAGGCGCTCGCGAAGACACACTTGACATCGACGGTTATCAACTCTATCCACCGTCCTTCAGCTACTTCGCGGAGTCTTTCCATGTGACACAAGTCGACCCCAACTCTGAAGACAATCTCCGCCTCCGCGTTACTGGGTTCCAGTTCCGCTTCAATGGAGCTGAGACAATATCGGAAGCGGGGACCGAGCTGCTCCCTATGTCGTTCCAAATCACATCTGTCGAGGGTGTTTCCGTTGAACCTCCAGCGCTCACTATCAATGTGCTCAAGGATCCGGAAGGCCGTCTCATGATTGCGTCGTTCCAGGCGACACAAACATTCGAGGCTTCACCGGTTGATCAGGAGAGGAAGTGCAAGGAGTGGCCGTTGTACTGCAAATGGAAGAGCATTCTGGCCGACAGGATCGAGAAGATGAAGAAGATGGGCAAGGGCTGCCACAAGCGACCACACGGCCATGGCCATCCCACCCCGATGGAGCATGAGAGCACCGAGGGCAAGCCTCCCCATCGCTTCCACCCCGGAAAGCCTCATCACCACCCACACCACCGTCCCCACCATATGGGTCATGGCCACCGCCACCACGACCACCACCGTTTCCATATGTTTATCCGCCGCGCTTTCTTCACTATTCTTATTCCTATTCTCATTGGCATCTTCGCTGGTACGCTCACCTACCTCGTCGGTATGGCTCTGGGCTGCCTAATTGCCATTACTGTCGCCAAGTTCCGAGGCCAGAGCTACCAGAGGATCGCTTTGGAGGATGATGTTGAGGACGTCGAGGACGACGAGGAGATTGACATGCACGATGAGAAGGCAGAGTACGCGGAGCTACCAGCCTATGATGCCCCGCCAACGTATGAAGAGCCTGCTGAGAAGGAAGTGGATGAGTCGAAGTAGAACCCTACATTCACCTACGATGATGATGCATGTGAATGGGTGAGGTGTATATGGCGACCTAAACCCTGTGTATGATGGAGAGGAATATCTGGCGCAGTGCTTGGCCGGCGTTTGGTTGAATTGCACACGAAATGAATTTTATATGTATAGGTAGCGCAATATTATGTTCAACGGCTAAGCGGCCTGCTCTTCAAGTTGTGTACCTGTTTAACGTAGTGCAGTCTAATCTTTCATGGTTTTGCGCTTGATAGACATAGATTCCTGCCCGTGTCGCGCTTGCTCACTAGGCTGCAAGAAGTGGTCAATGTGAGTCATTTTTAGGTCATGACGGCAGGCAGTTCTTTGCCACAGGGATGCAGCTTATTGGGTATAGGTATAAACCATTTGGCATCAAGTTCTGAAACTGCTGTTATATGACTGGTCTTCATAGGCTAAAGGTCGAAAATGCGAGGACAGTACATGGGCTTATTTCGCAGCTACAAGCCGTGAGGGTATTGCTCGATCAACCTGACAAGCCAATACAACGGCGACCTGAGACTGCGCAAGCATTTGAATGATGTCAGATGGACAAAGGAAGGACTTCTGAGACCCCCGCTGCTGAATTTGGAGAGGGTCGGTTGAATGAAATGATGCTTGGGGAGCAATGAAGTTAGGAGAGCACATCAACCACAGGTCCTTGATTTGAAATTGGTGCTGCGAGTATTCATGTATGAAAAGATATGGAATCGACAAGAATATTCTTGCAGCTGCAGACACTATGCGCATGTCAGGATGGGCGCGTACTGAAGTCGTGTCAGAGGACGCGCCGCAGAGCCACGTTTTGCATCTTCCTGGTGGCCATAGGAGCATTGCGAGACTCACTCTACCTTAGTACAGTATTATGGAGCTGTTCTGACATTAATAAAAGTTTCGCAGACCCGTATGAACGATTGCATGGGGCGTGGTGGAGGAACTGGGGCTGGTGTTGTCGTTGTGTGGTGGCCGCGGCTGCAAGTTGATGTTCGCGCACAGACCAGGCGACCCCCCAGCCCCGGTTTCCAACTGACAGGCGGGCGCGGCGGGCGTGCAAGCACAACCGTTCTTTCGAAGTGCTGCTTTCCAGCACCTTTGATTTTCCATTTTGTGAAGGGGGCGACGGGCTCTGATTGTCATGTTCCTGCCTGGCCCAATCCCGCCTAGCGCCCCCTGGTGTGATCTTGAGGCACCCGCACTGCCCGCCCGCCTATTTAACTACTTGCCCGCCCGCTTTTCTGCTCGCTTTTTCTCCTTCTTCTCGTCCCCAGCGTATTTCCCATCCAATTCGCACGTTTACACGCCGCATCCACGCCCATCTGCGTCTATACACAAACTCCATCCACTTTCATCAACACAAACCCTCTCCCAATATGACTGGACGTAAGTACACCCTTTTCTCCTCCCTATTGTCGCCTCGTGCATCGCGTTTGGTGTTGTCGCTGCTGCCGTTGTTGCTGTTTGCCGCCGCCACTGCGCGATCACGGGTGTCGCGCTTGGTGTTGAGCCGCAACGCGTCGCCCCACCACAGCCGCATCGCAACGCCTTGCACCTGCACAAACACCATGATGCCGTCGCTGCACCACGTCTCTCGTCACCCCTCACACAGTATGCTAACGACACTCTTCAGGCGGCAAAGGTGGCAAGGGCCTCGGCAAGGGCGGTGCCAAGCGTCATCGCAAGATTCTTCGTGACAACATCCAGGGTATCACCAAGCCCGCTATCCGCCGTCTCGCTCGTCGTGGTGGTGTCAAGCGTATCTCTGCCAGTAAGTTGTCTTGCTCTCACCATCGCGTCGCAACAGCACTAACATCGCTGCAGTGATCTACGAAGAGACCCGTGGTGTACTCAAGACGTTCCTCGAGAGCGTCATCCGTGACGCCGTCACCTACACTGAGCACGCCAAGCGCAAGACCGTCACCTCTCTCGATGTCGTCTATGCTCTCAAGCGCCAGGGCCGTACCCTCTACGGTTTCGGTGGCTAAGCACTTCGTCTTCTCGTCGCGACACCTTGTCCCTTTGCATCGGTTGCTCCCAGCATGTCGGTCAAACCTGGCAAGGCCTGTCACGACTCTTTGTTCATGGATATGATTTGGGCACGGCTATCGGTCTTCTCGGCGTTATGTTATGGGCGGTTTGGGATGGTTCTACGATACAAGACCTAAGTCTTTACCCCGACTGGATATAGTCAAAGCATACATATTGTGCACACCTTCACACGCTCAGTATTCTGCATGTAACGTGATGTCGAATTACCTCGTCATTGCTGTCTCGATTGCTCGTAATACCACCGTGAATCTGACGCCGCTTTCCCATTCTCCTTGACCTGCTCGTTGCTCTCAGTGTTCATCCAGCTTTCCACCGCCTCCTTCACAGCCTTGGAATCAGCTGTAACCCCAAACAAACCTCCCTCCACCCTGATGCTTTCCAAACTCCACTTCTTCAGATCATCACTTACGCTCTCCACCCCATCCTCCACAACAAGCACATCATACCCCCGATCACTCGCCTCCCGCACCGTACTACTCACACACGCGTCTGCCGTCACCCCACAAACGACTAGATTCCTAATCCCCCTCGCCCTCAACGATAAATCCAGCTCTGTGTTTGCAAACGCCCCTCTCCCAGGCTTGTCAATAACCGGTTCATTAAGCAGCGGCTGCAACTCTGAAATAATATCATGTCCCCTCTCCCCTCTAATCAACAGCTTCCCCAACGGTCCCTGACTCCCAATCTCCCCGCCATTGACCCTACTCCTCCACTTCTCCCTGCTGCTCACAGTCGCCATGTGCGATGCATGCCCCTCGCGCGTATGGTAGATTGGAAATCCTGCGTGTCGAAATGTGGACAGAAGAGACACGAGGCGCGGAATTAGCGGCTGGAAGCGCGCAACGGAATACCCTTGCGAATCCAGGTACCCGCCGATGGAGAGGAAGTCGCGTTGCATATCGATTATGAGTAGGGCGGTTGTGAGGGGAGACAAGGAGGAGTCGTGTGGGAAGGGATATGGGTTGGAGGATGGAATTTGAGACGTCATTGTTCTTTTTTTTTTCGTATGAGAACTGAAAATGGCTGTGGATAGATGGTAGGGAAGATTGGGATTGAGACTTTTGGTTGTGAAATGTAACTAGGATGAAAGCCGTACTAGAAGCCGTTTAACATGAGGCGGTGAGCAAATCCTCTTGAATGTGTGTTGGCAGGTATCGTGCATTGTTGCTAGTACGCTTTGGACTTTGACACTCTTAAGTATTTGAATCGAACCTGTGCCCTGGACTTGCGTTAAAGATTGTGGTCGAGGGAAATGTGTACTTGTACTGGGTTGCGGGGTATAAAAGACCTTAAGCTCTGGGGCAGCAACTGTGACATACGAAAGCATCGGAAGACTGTATGCGAGAAAACGATATCAATCTCAGGCTACACATCAGTCCTCGTAATCACCAATATCATGTCAAGCTATCGTTATGTGTTGATGTGTGTCGAGTCTCTGCAGTCCACATGGAGATTAGCAGGTACCATGTCCGCATCCATCGCCACACAACGTGCCAAACACTCCACCATATTTCCACCAGCGAGCGAGACCGAAACCCTGAGTAACTTCTCCACACATGCCCAGCAACATGCAGACAGTGTACCTGTTCTTCCCTTCCTAGACATACTTGCAGATACCTTACCCATGCACACCCCCACTTAGATCTGCCGGTTCGCGTTCTCCTATCTTGACCAATCGTGCATACACAACAAAGTCTCCGATAAGGCCATATGCACAGTGGACCTCCCTACATTCGAGACGATAGCAATCGTACCTTTCTAATCCAATGCGGCTCCTGATGCTGGCCCAATTGCTATCTCGATGACGCGCTGCGCATCTGTACACCATGCATGCTGTGTCAACGGCTGCGGGTGACAAATCTACGTTATCTCACTGCAGACTGGGGTTGTGTATATTTAGCTATGGTGCTTCAGGCAAACGAGTCCGTGGGACCTCGCGGCCGGTTTATGCTTCTGGAGTCTTTGAGCCACTCTTCCCACTCTGCTTACCGTTACGAAATGGTCAATATGGCGGACGATTTCGCTCTGGATTCGGAGAAGAAAGTGCAGAATGCTGTTGATACGGATGATGATGTGCTTGCGCAACTGGGATATACACAAGGCAAATACAGTGGTTACTTTTGTTCGTGCGGGACCTGACAGTGTGCAGAACTCAAGCGCAGCTTTGGTCTACTTGGTATGGTCGGATTTTCCTTCAGTATCGTCACGTCATGGACGGCGCTGTCAGGAGTTCTGATCATCGGGGTCGAGTCTGGTGGACCGCCGGTCATGATCTGGGGCTGGCTTGCTGTCTGCTTGGTCACTTTAGCTGTTGCATACTCAATGGCTGAGATGTGTAGCGCGTACGTACCCTACTCGATACCTCAGCAAAGTTTGTTGACTTGTACAGGTACCCTGTTGCTGGTGGACAGTACAGTTGGGTAGCAATTCTCGCACCGACGCGAGTAGCTAGAGGGCTGAGCTATCTTTGTGGATGGTAAGACAAATTGAAACGAAATGATTGGGACACATGTACTTACTCTTTGCTCCCAACTTCAGGTTCATGCTCATTGGAATCATCTGCATGGGCGCAGTCAACAACTTTGTCGCTACAAACTTCGTTCTCGGCACCGCACAGCTCAACTACGGATTTACAATCGAGCGCTGGCACACAGTCTTGGTTGCGTACCTCATTACGTTTATCGCTGCATCATCGAATACCTTCCTCCCGCATATTTTGAACAAGCTGTCGAAAGCAATATTTGCCTGGAACCTACTCTCCTTTGTGGTATGTCTAGTAACTATTCTATCCAAGAACGACCACAAGCAATCGGCGAGCTACGTCTTCACAGACTTTCAAAACTTTACTGGTTGGAACGCACCATATGCAACATGTCTGGGCCTTTTACAGTCCGCATTTGGCATGTGTTGTTACGACGCGCCATCGCATATGACTGAAGAGATCAAGAATGCCCGGAAGCAAGCCCCCCGCGCCATCATTATGTCCGTCTACATCGGCTTCTTCACAGGCTTCATCTGGCTGATCGCGCTATGCTTCTGCATCGGCGATCTCGAAACGACCGGCACGACAGCAACAGGCGTCCCCGTAATCGAGATCATCTTCAACTCAACCGGAAGTGTCGCAGGAGCATCTACACTTGCGTCGATGATCGCCATTATCGCTTTGGTGAGCGCAAACTCACTCATGGCTGAAGGATCTCGCGCCGTCTACGCCTTCGCTCGAGACAATGGACTTCCATATTCCGACCTATTGAGCAAAGTCTCATCAAGAAGTGTACCAATGAATGCCATTATCCTGACAGCCGTGGTGCAAATGGCCTTCAACTCCATCTACTTTGGAACCACAACTGGCTTCAACACCATTATTGCTATTGCCACGCAAGGCTTCTGTGAGTCCTTCAACCCATGTCGGACAGCCTGTGCTGATATGAATAGATCTTTCCTATCTTATACCACTTCTTTCGCGCATCCTAGCGCACTTCTCCGGCAAGAAGACGCGGCTGGAAGGACCCTATTCGCTTGGTCGATGGGGCATTGTCCTCAACATTATCGGCTTCTTGTATCTGGCTTTCATCTGTGTGGTTTCAAACCTGCCCACTGTCACTCCAGTGGATAGTGGAAACATGAATTACACCTCTGCAGCTACTGGCGTTGTCATGTTGGTAAGCTTGATCTTTTGGATCACAACGGGCCGGAAGAAGTTTACTGGACCTGATGGAGGGAACCTTCTCGGTGTTGAGGGAAGCTAGCACAAGTCTAGGACTGGAATGAAAAGCGCGAATAACTAGAAGCGTATAATTGCACGCAGCTATCATATAAGTTATTGTGAACTAGTCTTCATTAGTTATATAAAACTGTGGTTCTCGAGCATGAGCCATGCCACGCAAAATCAATTCACAGCATAACAGGGCATACTATGTGGATTTTTCAGGAATGAACTCAGTAATTTTTCAAGAGCATTGTCAACTTCCTCGGCCAAAAGCTAACTTGGCCTGGCCTTTCTCAACCCCTCCGCCTCCTCCACCGCCTCTCCCCGCACCACTGCCTGGAGGCCTCCCCCGCCCTCTCCCAGGCTTTTGACCAGTGGGCATCTTCTTCACACTTTGCGTAATAGCCGCAGGCGGATTTCTTTCCTCTTGTCTCATCTCCTTTGACAGATCAAGCGCAAAATGGTAGTCTTCATGTTCGGCTTTTTCTGCTGATGGAAGGTGAACGTTACATCGGGCGCAAAAATAGGTGTCGAGAATTTGTTGATGCGGAGTAGGCTTCGCACGGGGCACTGGGGTGTCGAGCATGATTGAGTCTGGCTGATGGGAGGGTGGTGAGTGGGATTCCGGGCGTGGTTGCGCAGACGGTGGTGTATGGGCTCTATTAAGGTCATTTGAATCGTGTCGATCTAGTTGAGGTGTTGCGGGTCGTTCTACTCCGTACTCATGGATATCGTCTTCTACAAATGGATCGTCGACTTCGTGATCCATGTCATCTTCTGTTTCTTCTCTCGTAGATTCGCTGTGTGCTTTCATTAATACTGCCCTAGCAGCATCGAAATCTTTCTTCTTATCATCCCGTGGACCAAAAAAGTTCGCAATGTTGCCTTTTGTTCTTCTCCGTTTTGCTGGCGGCTCGCCTCCAGTACTTGATCTCCCAGTCGACATCATAGCCTTTGCTTCCTCACCTCGCACGAGGAAGCCGCCGATCCCTTTGTTTTTCGCGATGCCGTCTTCAAAGCCGCCCACGCTCAATGACAGGTTGGCGCAAGGCCAAGCTCGTCCGTCAACGACAACCTGCGCCAAAAGATTCTTTGCTAAGTCAAAGAGTACAGCTTCAGAGAGAGGCTTCCCCTGAGGCAGAGGCGCTTGTCGACTTCTTGTCTGCCCTCCTTGCCTATGGTGTAGATTTATGGTCTTTGGTCTTCTCTTGTTCTCCAACACACCCTCCTCTACGCATCGTGAGAAAATATCAGCCACGAAAATCCGTAACCATCTTACACCCTGCTCGAAGGAGTTGATGGCAGGTCGAAACGACTTCGCAGAAAGCATACTTTTAATCTGTGTCCTTGGATTGACTTCGCTGTTCTCTTCTCCCCGGATAGTTGAGTATAGCCAGCTACCGGTATCATCACCAAGCTTCTTTAATTGATCCAGCGGCTGCTCCATTAGGTCTTTCACCAGATCTGTACCGAACATGGCAACAACCTCATCTCCTAATTTCCCCCCTAGCATCCTAATTTTCGTGAACTTCATGCCCGATAGGAAGTGTTTGACAGCCCGATTTCGGATGACGGTCTGCTGATTCGGCTTCTTGTATCCCGAGCCTAACTTTGAAAGCATCTTGTTCCTCGCCACGCCGCCAGAACATGTATACCCAAGTGTATCCTTGACGGCTTTTCTCACATCGCGTACAATTTCCGATGCAATCACCATGCACACATCATCCCAATCTGGATCCACGTCCTCTCCATCCTCTTCGCCAGTCTCGACAAGCGCATCAGCAGCCCAATCCAGCACTGTTGTCGGCACTTTCGGTAGCCGTTCTGTTGGATCATCGTACGGCACCGCCCCGCTAAGCTCAGGATATCTTTGTAGGAGTATCGTATGCACTTGTGCACTCAGATCCAGAAACACTTCATCGATACCCGCCTTCTCCACACGCTGCTCTTTCTCAGGAAGCGCTTCCTTTATGCATTTCAAGATCTTCCGGCTCTCCATACGATACGGGTCCAAGCTAACTTTATGTGTCGCCATATCCTTGAACGAGTTCTCATGGTACGCCCATTTCTCGTCTCCCTCTTTCCACGTTGCGACGTGTTGCAGTACTATTTCGGGACATTGCTTCAGCGCTTCTGTAGTTGTGACGTGTCGATTTAGTCCGAATGCCCGTGCCGCGTAGTTGATCGCTATGAGACCTTGCCATTGTTGTACGGCAAGTGGCCGGGATGGGTCAATACCGAGGCGGACCGTCTCGCATTGCGCGTAGAAAGCATCGAGATCGACGTGTGCGATTACGCGAAGGGGTGTTTGTGGGCTGTAGGACTTGAGCTGGTGGAGTTGCTTGTAGGTGAATTTCGATTTGGGTATGCGGCGCGGGGAAGTGATGGAGAAGGGCGATGATGCAAAGATTGGCCCTGGTGAGGACATTGTGGAGTATTCAGCTCATTGCAACGTCTGGACAGTATCCCGAAGGCTTGATTTGAGGTCTTTCCAAGAGCTGTAACGAAAGGTCTGCGGCCTGAAAGTTGCTACGGGATTCTTAGGCGCGAGGCGCGTAATCCCGCGATCCCGTGCATGCGCGTCATTCATCGAGTGAGATCGCGCTAGCCACTTTAGACTCTATTGGACCCCTGCCCACAGCGCGCACTGACCATTATATAAGAACTGTATGGGAAACATGTTCAATACAGAATCACTAGCACATGTTGCCTAAACCCACCGCGAGACCGCGCGATTCAGCTTTCACTTGCTCTGCCCAGCGCCAATATTATCACAATCTAGTTGAAGAGCAGAATCGCAGAATCTATTCTCTTCCTTAGTCTACCAAGACAGCACAGTGAACTTCTAGAACCTCACAGCAAGGACATGCCGTCTGCTCCTAACTTTGCCTTCTTTCCTTCTTTTATCTCAAGCCTAAATCGACCCTCTACCTATTTACGATATCGCACACTACGCCTAGACACTTGTTTCCATTGCCCGTGCAACTCTCAAACTGCTAACCATAGGCGGCTCTACATAAAACCTGCGCTCACGCGTAAAACTCACACTTGAGAAGCACGAAGCACAACTTGGTGCGATCGACGATAGCCTAGAAGGCGCGTTGGCTTGACTGAAGGTCGCTAAAGACCGTGTGGAAGAAAACCCAAACTCAAACAAGGAGGAACAATTGAACAAGAAAAAAGGAGGGGACAAAGGAATCAAGAGTCATGGATTCGAAGAAATGCACACCAGAACCAAAATATGTGTGGTGGTAAATAAGGCATGTGGGCGGGTTGAAAGAGTGATTGAGGAAGTGTGCATGGGAAGTCACGAAGAATACTTGTTGCGAGAACGTTTTGGAATATTCTGAACATGTTCAATTACACATCAGAGAGCGATGAAACTACACAGACTACATGGCGTAATATCAATGCTTGGTCGAATGCACTATGCAAGTTCCACGCTCAATCGCACATGCGGGATCTCTTGGCTTCCAGCTGGCATCGTGTATGTGAAGTTCCAGAATTCAAATTCGCTACAAGCATGTTAGCATGACCCCCTGGCATCAATATATATGCAGTACTTACTTGATCGTCTTTCCAGCGCCACCACGCATACCGTTATACGTGACCGTGTAGTTGCTGCTCACAGATCCGGTAGCATTGACCTTGATGCCTTCGACGTCTTCCCACTTGCTGACGTCCTTCTTACCCAACCAGGTGTTTGTCCCGACCAGGAATGAGAATCCACTCGTGGCGTTACCTTGCGGGTACTTCAAGTCTAGCGTGCCTTCGCTTACTTCCACAGCTAGTTCTTTGACCTGGGCATACAAGCTCAGCCATCCTACACTACCATCACTCCTCTTCCATTGCACAACCGCTGGGTTGAAGCTGTTGGGATTCTTTGCTGGGCCACCAATCACGTTTTCAGAGAATGATTCCGCACCGATGGTGAGATTTGGAGACAGCCATGCACTGATATTGCGGGGGTAGGTGTCGAATGGTGGAGAAAAGGCAGAGGTATTCACACTGTGTGTACCAGGGAAGGTAGTCAGGGCAGAGAGAGTGTCGTTGGGTACCAGTGTGTTGTGGAAGGGGGCAACAATGGCAATGAGCGGGGAAATGGAGAAGTCGTTCTTGTGGCCCATGACCCATGGCTGGTAAACAGTTAGTAAAGCTGGAGCAAAGTTTAGGCTGGAGGCTTCGCAAAATGAACTTCGACGGGGCTTTCTCGTCAAGCTTAGTCACTTGAATGGAGATGAACTCACCTTTGGGTGGATAGGCGCATTTTCCTTGCCAACAAGCGTCCACATCTGTAAAGCCAGGATGCTCAGATACTTGTTCATATCGAACCCATAGCTGCGATCCCAAGGCCCGGCAACATTCTTTAGGTTCGCGTTATAAAGCTCTCCCAGCGACGTCCAAGTATGCCTGATCATCTCTCCACCATGTTGACCCATCAAGCTATCTTCTGGCATGTACTTCGCCCAAAGAGTCAGTGCGAAGAGTGACACACCAGCGTAAGTTCCAGAGTTGAACTCAGAAAGTGTGTTATCGCGAGTAAATAGGTCGATTACTTCTTTGGCATAAGCCTCACCAGCGGTAGTCATGTTCGAGTCATTGGCTCGCCGACCAACCCAACCTGAGACGAACGCTCGCATAATGGATGGGTTGCTGTATGCGGGATACAGATTATCTGTATCCACGCCTCCGACTCGGTAGCTATCGCCAATTGTGGTATTGAACAAGCTTTCGAGCATGTAGTCCTGAACGTCCTGAGGAATGAGTTCTGGGAATTCTTCGAGCATCAGAACGAACGTTGTGCCGACAAAGCCTCTCCAATTGGGATCCCATGAGTTGTAAATCACAGCCGGGTATTGCTTGGTTCCTACAGTGGGTTCTTCTGGATAGACCTGGTAGTCACCGAACCTGCTGGTGTTAGCCGCTGGACCAAACGCCTCCAATACTGGCAGCATTGACTTGATTGTTTCTCTGCGCAGTCTTGCCGTGAACTTACCACTGATCGCTCTCGTTCTTGAATTGTGCACCAATAACGTTCTGCACAATCCTCACTGCTTGCTCCACATCGTCCGCCTCATTACGCGCCAACAATCCTGCTGCATACCAGACACTCGCCCTCGTGTCATGCGTCAGCGCTGCCGAGTCCAAGCTGAACAGGTATCCCTTCTCATTGTCGTAGTACAGATCCAGCCAGTCTAGAGACTCGTGCAACAAAGTCGAGGAGTGACTCTCTGTATCATTGCGCTTTGTCAATGCGCGGCCAGCAAGGACATGCTGACTCAAAAGCGCCAGAACAGCGCAATTCCTTGGAAAGATCATCTTAAACGTGGACAGCAACGAGCAGGCGACGGCAAACTCGAGGAGGAGAACTGGCGCGCCATATTATACTTGACCAATTTTCCCTCCAACAAACCTCGGTCGACTAGTGAGCAAAGATCAAGCTTGGGAAACAGGGTTTGCGGGGCGAAACATGAAGTTTGGGGACGATCTCCGGGGTCTTGGGTAAAATTTTGTGGGGTTCGGCAGAAAGCGCTGCGAGGAGGTGACGATGCACTCGGAGATTACGTCGATGGGGGAAGTTTGGCCGGACATCTGCCAGGGACAGGGAAGGAGCTGCGGGGACCCTGCAGGGACCATCTCCGAAGCTAGGCACGACTTACGACAGCTCTCTAGTCAAGAGCAGCAGCTTTTATTGCTTCGTATACATCTGCAGCAGTTACCGGGCTCGCCGTAATCGAGAAACCGGAACAGTTATTTGATGGTTTCTAGGCGGCCTAGCAGTTGGTCACGACGGGGTTAGGGATAGCAGCTCGTGTGATTGAAAGACTTTTCTAGAAGAGGTGAATCGAAGGTACCGGGGTAGCGGACGTCTACACTAACTATAAAGAAAAGTAATTTCAAGATCTTGCTAGCCCCCTGGAAGCGATCCTCATGCAGCATATACAGGCATAGCCAATTCTTGCGGAGCTTGTGAACCATTGTATCAGCAGTATGCTTTTCGCAGACATAGGCCATCGGTCAAAGGGCTCTACAGAGTTTGTAAAACTGCATGGAAACATTTCTCAGGAGTGCATGTTGTGATCGATACTATGGACGAATGTATAAACAAGGTCGCCCGCCGCCGACCCCTTGTTAGGCCCTGAAAACTGCAAGCAGAGACCGATGTGTGGCCTCATGGTCACTTCACTTTTCATTTCAAACATCATAAATGATTCTAGATAAGATTTAACCATAAAAATCGCGCCTCAGATGAGGATATTCGTCAGTTCATCACTGGCCAAGTCCGCCGGCTGCCTTAATATGCTCAGCGCAATCAAGCACTACAAAGCATGATGCAGGAGAAGTTGCTAAAGCAGTTGATGATATGCGAGTACGTTGTGTCTTCGACCTGTAACATAAGTTCTAAACCCTTTCCTCCTAGGATTCCTTCTTGCCTGTCGTGTTACAGACCTTCGATCTTTATTAGATCAATGGACAGAGAAGGAAGTAAAGCCTATGATTGTGAATATATTTGACGATGCCCTTGAATAGACAGTGTTGGGAATATAGTATCTGCTCAGCAGCGATCGTCCATGCGCGAAGGGGTTTCTATCAGTAGCCACTCAAGGCCACGCCTCAGTAGTGGAATCAGAAGTGGAAGTTTTAGACTCTGAAGCTATTCCCAGCGTTAGTGAAATCTTGTTAGTATACACAGGCTTTGTGGCTGTTGGTAAGAACCCAGACAAAATTGGCTCCGTGCGATGCACAATAGAGGATACTTTGATAAGATTATTGTCAATTGAGTCCTTTCTAGCAGCTTCAGAAAGTGGCCAAGGGCGAACAGTAAATCATCTTCGATTGTGGTGCTCATATCGACGCGTGCACTATGGACTACTATAATTGTATGGCGGCCACGAATCGGTGGTGAAGCTGCTGCTAAACAAGCGGGCAGGCGTTCACGAGTTTGTTGACTACTTGGGTGCTCTACTCGAGGCAGCTTCTTCCGAACGCTACCGATCTATTGTGTGACTTTTTTTAACAAGGGGCTCGATGTTAGTACAAACAATGGTGTTTGTAAAGCTGGTACATATATTAGGGCACCCACTACAGACAGTCTCGTGTTGCGACCTTCTCATTTGATAGGGGAGCAAATATCAACGCACATGGTGGAGACTATGGCGGTTTCACTCCGGGCAGCCTTTTGTGAAGGTCATAAACAAGTAGCAAAATTCGATGCTTCGAAGAGGTTCCGACAAAGGGGTAGATGGCAAACGTGCGAGTCGGATACCATATCTGCATGGTAGGAGGGAAATCTGGCATGATGAATAATATGGAAGCGAGCACAACAGAGTCTGATAGACGTATAATAGGATAGAGATTAACTTATACCTCCCAATTCCTCCCCTCCTGCGCCCTTATATTATACGGCGCTCGTAAGTAAGGCGTAGCTAAGACGCACCCTTACTAGGGTTACGTGATGCGAGGCCTTTATACTCGTATCGTAGTTGACTCACCTTCGCGATTAATATGCTGCGGAATGTACGGAGATACCCTTACGAAATTATAGAGGAATGGTGCGGGTATAATGCCAAGGTAAAGTTATAACTCGTAAACGGTGCGAATGAAACGCAGAGGCGGAAGATATAGATCTCGTTTGAGCCTCATGGCCTACAAAGGGTAAATGCACCTTCTACCTCTATACTTTCCAAAACCCTAAGCCAGTCTAAATAGACGCCCGGGGTAAGTCCGCTCTTCAGCTCGCTGCTGTAGGTACAAAAGTCGAGGCGTTCATCCTTTCGATCTCTTTCGGTGTCTCTCCCGTTGCCCAGGGTGCTCTGGGCGATACATTACTGACCATGCTGTCGAGGGAGGTCCATTGCCAATCGTATATGCTACCTAACGGTTGGTATGAGAATCCTGTGCACACCGCAGAAAGGGCCTTGGACCCTGCTACCTTAGGCATGTAGACGGTAGAATGTAGAAAGTCTTGAGCGGCACAGAAGATCGAGATTGAACAACACAGCCTTGGAGTTTGAGAAATTGAAAGGTACGTGGCACGAATGTATCTGGCACGAGCCATGCTTAATTGTAACTGTGTCGATACAACTCTCTGATGCCAACCTATTAACATTCATACAGCCCATGATTACCGCTTTCTTTCAACTGTCGCAAATCTCAACGTCGCAATATTGCATCATGGGTATGGTCTTTTTGGTCATCTGCAACCAAGGCCATGAGCGGAAATGAAGGGTTGAAGAGTACATCCTTTCCTCTATTGAATGGACGGCTAGCTGGTGACAAGCAGTGATGAAATCTTTCTCAGTACGATATTTGCCCACTAGTCGACTAAGATTCTTATTGGTAGGAAGACGTTCAAGTATAACATGGGGACGATGATCAAAACTTGTTGCGTTTGCGGTTCTCCTCCTAACAATCTTTTTGCGTGCTCGTCGCCATCAAATTCCACGCAGTTTGTGCCACACAGACTGGAACTTCTATACAGTGTTCTACCACATAATGTAGGGGAGCGACTGGAATCTCTGGGGGAAAAGGTTGCTCGATGCCGCTGTTGCCTGATCATGTCTCCTTCTTTCAAGCGTCCTGTAGCCACCAGCGCTTCAGGTTTTTCTATCATAACAGTAATTGAAGCTTTTGTCCTGGAGAAGAATAATGCAGCTCTCACTTGTAGATGGGGTTTTGTTTTCCATAGTCCTTGACTATAGTTCCATCATAGATCTCACAGTCGAAGCAATAAAGTAATGCACGTTGTACTGTCGTCTCCATGTACTACGAGAATTGAATCAAAGCACTGTGCTTTACCCGGATACCGCATGGGATCAAGCGTCATCACATCTCATCACACCTCATCACACCGTAGTAGTGAAATCATGAGCGGGTGTACAGACCAAGACGACACATGACACCTCAACATTACCGCAATGACGTATCGTGGTGTTTTGTGCATCCATAATCGCTCACATGAACTATCTTGTCCTACTCGCCCACGATGCGGCGGTAGTAGTAGCAGTCGCTGTGTGATATAAACTTCGCAGGCCAATGCATCACAGCCAATTGAGCTACTTGTATTAGAAGAAGAAGTGAAGATCTCGAGTCAGAGGAGATCGACGCTGTCGTTAAAATGTGCAAACCATATAGCACCTCGCCGAATGAGAAAGCCGTATCGGGTGAAAATTCAACAAATTCCAGCCCAAAAGCTGGCTTGTAATCAGGTGAACAACAGAACCAAAAAAAACCCTCCAGCCGCACAATTTAATCTTTCCATATCGCCGCTGACGTTGCCGCCCGACGGTCTGGTCACAAAAGGGCCGAAGCAACACACCATCACGCCCCGAACCAGCAAGCCAGCACCGTCACGGTCCAACCTGAGCGCTGCAAAGCTGCCCATGTACTTCCCACCATCGTCACTCACTCGGAGGGGTTCGTTAAAGAAAAGCCCTCGCCTCGGTTCGCAAGCCAGCACGACCCCTTCGGCCCCAAAACGCCGTGCGTCTCAACATCATCTCAACACCTTTCTTACACACAGCTGCACTGGCGGGCCGTACCATCCCCTCGTATCGCAGTCGGGAATGTGCGCCACGGTCGCGGCCCGATCGGACAGGCCCAGGCGACTTCAGGTGGCCGTGATGAAAAGGTGTTGCAATAATTTGGTCGGTTGTCGCATACAGCGACAGCCAAAAGTGCAAAGGCACGCTACTCAACAATCAGGTCGGATGTCGGCATGCGATCTGCGCATGTCACAACTGACGTGGTCCGACCGCACGGGTGCGAACAGATGGCGCAGGATCGTCGTAGCGTGGGCATGAATGGTGCCCGTGTCGATCATAACGGGGAGGATCAATGTTCCAACGACATCGTGACAATCATCTATGAAGCAGGTTGAGGGCTATGCAGCAACCCCAAATGTGTGATAAGCATGCAGCCGTTGTCGAGCGAATGCCTATTTCGTCCTTTTCGCGTAGCGAAGACCTTTCCTGTATAGTGGATAGGGTTCAGATGCTCCAGACATACGCATGCGAGTCATTGTCGCGCTGCAGGATGCCGATATTGACGACAGCAATCGGCATAAAGAAGGGTAACTGGCTCTTGGTTCCGCGGCTCTTTTGACAAGTGCAGTGTGTGTGGTAACAGTAATTGGCTCACAGTCATGTCAATGTTTGGCTGGTCATGGCTTGATCAATGTGATTGCACATAAGACGCGCATACGAAGACATTCTATGAGTTAGTTCGCCGAGTGGGGCGGGTAGAAGTGAGCTTGCGTCAGGAGAAGTTGAGACAAGGACAACATAAGTGGTGGAAATGAACCGAAGATGTGGGTGAAAATTACATCTCATATCAGGAGGCGGTACGATATAGTGCCGCAAGTCATTTTGGGCCGCTGTACTACCTTCGGATGCGGAACGCGGATGGCATCATAAGACTAAGGGCACACACAAAGTGAGAAAGGTGAGGGTGGAGCCACACCGGCTGTGATCTCGGAGAGTGGGAATCATAGGTATTGAGCAATCTGATTCATCATGCTGGCCACCGAAGTCCACGCAAGCTATGCAGAGCATGCAGATAACCATCCTATCATAAAACATCCGAGTCGTGGAGAAAATCGTGCAGTAGGTATATACATTTAGAAGAAGAGAAACTTGGAGGTCCGATGCAATCGGAAAAAACCAGTGTCCAGGAAATGCCGTTAAAGCCGTTGAGTGACCATGAGCGGAGAGTCCGGTTGTCCAGGTGTGCGTGCTGGATCTTGGGCACTAATAAAATCTACGCATGGAGGTCCTCATTGAGATCATCAATGTACTTTCCCTGTCCGTTTTGGATCCCATAATGGATGTCCAAGGCCTCTCATGGAGGAAAAAAAAAAGGAAATGCTAACCCAGGCAACGTACAAAAAACACCCGGGCATTATCCATGCGAAAGGAAAGCAACAGGATGACCATGGTTCTTCAGCCGACTGAATGCTGTTAGGATACGGTGCAGCTGAAGGTAGGACGCATCTATCCGGATCCTTTTTTGCTCGCAAACTCCCATAGGCTCCAGAAGAAATAAACACGATCCATTAAAAGCATAGAATTCCCGGACTCCAGAGCAAATTCCAGATACTTGGAAAATTGGGTATCTCCAGGCTCCAGGCTCCATACAATGACGCAATAATAGCAACAAGGTCTGTAGGGCTTACGGACTTTACCTCTGACTTGAGTATCTTGAGGTTCCGGGTTGTTGGGGGTTTCGTGAAGATTGTGGCTGTTGCGACAATGGGTATTCTGTGCGATCCGATATTAGTAACGAGGGAACCAGAATAAACATTCCAGGGCTACTTACGACGACCATCTGATGCAATGTAGTAGCCTGGAGCAGCTGTTGGACTAATGGAGGGCTTAGCGATAGACCAAAAATTGTTCGTCGAAGTAACCAAAATACCTTGGAGCTGCGTATTGACCTGTGGGAGGTGCGGTTGGACGTCCATAAGCATCCGTGGTAGCCTGCACTGGGTAAGAATAAGCTTGGGCTGGATAGTCCCTGGCATCCCTTCCGCTGGGCTGTTGGTAAGCTGAATACGGATCCGCTGGCTGTGTCCTTGGTGCAGCCGATGCAGATGTCTGATAGCCTGAGGATCCATACTGGGCTGTTGGAGTAGTGGTATAATGGGCATCACTGCTAGCATAACCTGCGGAAGGCGCATACGTCGCCCTTGACGAAGTAGACTGCTGGCGAGGCTGCTCAAAGGCATCCGCCGTCGCCTGCTGGTCATACGGTTTTGATGGACCCCAATGCTGGCGAGCAGCATGTGTTCGGGAGTCCTGATAAGCCACTAAAGAAGCGTCAGGGCCTCTAGATACCTTAGTATCACGAACATAAGGGCTGTGACTACCTCCACGTCCAGCTTCACCCGGCGTTCGTTCCTGCTGCCAGCGTTGCGAATCCATCTTCAGATCCTGAATCATTGGCTGTCATGACTACGTCAGTGCCTTGTTCGTCATTGGGGAGCCTGATTAGCGGCAACATACCGATGTGAGCGTGCGATAGGCGGTTATCCAGTAGCCAGGCTGGCCCTGTATTGATGTCAGTCTATGGCTGTGGGGTCTCTGGGGGGGAAAGGAGGAGTCCGGACCTGGTACTCGCCGGTGCCTACGCCAGGCCTGACGAGCGCATCTGGGCCCAAGTAGCGCTGGATGTCGGCCGTAATGACTTCTCTCGCGATGCCATCGCCTGCGACAAACCACTGATTTGCACGCGACATGGTGAGGGAGAGATGTGTAGGAAGGAAGGTGACGAAAGGAAAGAGGACACTGATGTCAGTGTCAGGAAGGGGCCAAGCTATGGGAGCTGAGATGGAACAAGGAGGGGCTCAAGGCTCCAAGAAGAATGCTCCGGGGTCAAGAAACCGTCAGCACGGATGGCAAATACAGGTTCCAGGTGGGTGTCCAAGAGCAGTGGGTGTCCAAAGAGATCCAGAAGAGCGCAGAAGGCAGTGGGAGCAAGCAGAAGCGGGGGGTTTGACCAATATACCGGCACTTGGGCGTCTGGCCTGTGACAGAGTGGACCTGTAGGGTGTGTGGCTGCGGCGACCCGTTTTGGGATACCGAGGAGCAAGGTGCTCTCTGGGTTGCAGCTTCCCTGGGGGGGGGGGGGCTGTAATCTCAGCTCAGGTGTCGCGGATACGACGGGTATCTCGCAGGTATACAGGACGACACGAGGGCCAGATTGCGCACTCTGAATGGCAGTTCTGCGAGTACGGGCGACAGGAAGGATACCTGCTGCTTGATGAGGTGTGCGGCTCTTTTGAGACGCAATCGAGGTCAGCGGGGAGAGCTGGGAGGCCGGCTGCAGCGACGGCGGGGTCACGATTGGCTGACAGCAAGCAGGCAGACAGCGGCGGGCGTCTGCACGTCAATCGGTCGGGCAGCAGTTCTTTTGGACGACACACACGAACAGAGGTGTTTTGCGACGACAAGACACAAGCAACAGCAAGACGAGCCGAAGTTTGGGAGTAGTCGACTGCGAGTCGTGGTGGAGCAGCAGCAGCAGCAGTAGTGGTAGTAGTAGTGCAGCAGCAGCAGCAGGGAGAAAGAGGAAAGACGAAAAGGGCAGCGCACCGAAGGCGCCCGACTTACTTATTGCTATTGCTGAGACGCAAGCAGATGGAACCCTAGGCCCTCAGGTACCCATTGAAAGAACAGCTCGAGCTGGCTTTTCGCGCGGTTTGGGTACCACCGCACCTTGCAGCAGCTCAGGTGGGCGAACAAACTGTGGGGACGGCCCTAGAGGTGGCGCCGTTGGGCACCAACCTGTGAAGATGCCCAGCCCAGGCCTTGCGGGAACCTACGTCGCCGGGGGGGTGGAAACGTGTTACGAAAAAAATCACGCCGGCCGAGCGAGTGGAAAGGCTGAGATGGACAGCAAACAAAGCAAAGCCAAAGAAAAAGCCCCATCCATCGACTATGGCGAAGTGTGCGCCCCAGCCACGCTGCGACTCTCCGCGGAGGGGCAAAGTGGTTGTGTGTGCCCCGCCTGGGACCACAGGCTGGGCCCCAATCGGGGCTAGCCGCGGCTGGGCGATGCCCTTCCCATTCCACTCCCGCGCAACCCACGGACCCTGCATCCTCCAAACCGCCCATCCAAGGCCGACCAGAGACAGTGACGCTGTCTCGTCGCCAAAATTCCGCCCAAGTGGTCAGACATTGACGTCTGGCTGCTAGGCCCGTCAGGCACTTCTCACCGACTCTCACAATCTTCAACCCACGTCCCACAGGGCCTGACGACAACGGCTCTTCGTTTCAGCCTAGCAGGATGCGACCCTCGGCGTGCCTGTCCAGACATGCATGATGCTCTTCTGTGTAGAACGAGGTGCGACTGCGCAGGCGTCATTGGCCTCACCAGACAGGCTCTGTCCTCGAGCCGTGCAGGCTCTTCATCGCCGCTGCCTATAGGAATATGTGCCCTCCTGCCGCGCTCTTGCCCTCCACACTACTCATGCTCTCCCTCGTGGCCGATTCCCATTA